>JAYMTP010001063.1:0-26682 GCA_036897365.1 Geranium brycei | reverse complement strand
TTTTCCGTTTTTCGTCATTTATAATATATCTTATTGCTGATCAAAAAAAAAAAATTGTATTGATATGAAATATATAATACTTATACAATAGTGCAATCCCTCTTGCAAGTCAAATACGTACATGATATATGTAATAATAAAGAATATAAATCCAATAATATAATGAATGTATTATCTAGCATTAATAACTTCATAATTAATGTAGAATTATAATCAATATGAAATTGAAAAAAAATTTCTCAAAAAAAAAAAGAAAAAGAAAATTGAAAAACAGATCACATACCAAACATAAACCAAACAAATAATAACAGTAACAAAAATAACCTTTTAATGCTTATCAGAAATTCAAACACACAGAATTAAGGAACATGGAAGAGAAGTATCACGCTATCGGCATCACCGACCACACCAAAGCAGGACCATCGTGAACGAATCCCGATTAAACGCATAACACACATCTGCTCGGTCGGAATATGCAGAACGCCACAAAATAAAAAAGAAAACCTAAATTCGCAGCTCAAATTCCAAAACACTAAATTGAAACGATAAAGTCAATCACTACACATAAAAATTCACACGCAGATAACAATAGCACAAGCACAAAAAAATAGAACCAGGAGAGAGAAGATACCAACGTACAGTGATTATAAACTATCAAACCGCCATCAACTTTGCCGGCCACCCAGAATCATACCATCGCGAAGGTTGCCTCACTTTGAATGATATTGGGGGCTTTCCGCACAAGAAAGTTTGAAGCAGAAAACTCGAACCCACTTTTGACTTCTAAATGACCTAAAAAAATTTGTGAAACTTTGAAATATCGAAAGATATGAAAGTGAACTACATTTCTTATGAAGACCCTAACCGTTTTTGAAGAGAGGTGAAATAAAAAAAGGCATGAATTAAAAATTTTGAAAAGAAGGGCATTTTAGTCTTCTTTTTACTACAAATGAGCAAAATGAGAACAGGGTAACTTCACTTATATTTTATGAGACGTTTCTAAGTTAGATGTAGAATTGATAATCGTGTCAGCTGAACTGTACTAAAACAAGCTTATCCGAAAATTAAACTACTCAAAACTAAATTACCTTAACTATACGTCATTTCCATTTAGATTCATTCAACTAAAATTTGGGTCATTCAGCCACACCCAAGTTTTATAAATTCTCATATATTAAGTTTTTGGATGGAAAATGTAATGTTTTAAAGTGAAAAGTCTAAAATATATTTTGACTAAAAAAATCTAATTTTAGATTTAAAATTAATTTTTAGATTTTTAGATTTAAAATTTAGATATTTTAGGTCTGAAAATTAGATTTTTACCCAATTACATTTTTGTTTTTTGACTTTTAAGTTAACATTTTTCATCTAAAAACTTAACATATAAGAATTTATGAAACTTGGTTGTAGCTGAATGACCTAAATCTTAGTTGTCTGTATTTAAGTGGAATTGACATATAGTTGGGGTAAGTATCTGTACTTTTTCTTAATTATGATATTGACTCCATGAATCGCTTACCTGCAAAAACTATCAATATTTTTCATCAATTATGTTCTAATGAACTACTTGTTGTGTTGCTATTAGGGGCGAGAATGACTTGATACCCGACCCTGCTCCTACTTTTTTTACCGACTCAAAGTGTCTGGTTCTCAAAAAATTGAAATTAATTAATATGCAGACTTTTGTTCTAACTCATCGGGGTTATAAGTTGTTCTATTGGTTTATTTGTTCTAACCCGTCAGGTCAAGCCTCAGTTTGTACACCGACGAGAATGTGAGTTATATCTCGTACATTTTTGGTGAACTTTTTCTTTCACGTGGTCGGTCCATATTTTTCAATTTCGACAATCTCACACATCAATTTTTTGACCCTGTAAACCCTATTACAGCTTCAATGAATGGTAATTTTCATTAGTTTTCATTTATTTTATAAGACGTTGACACGTGCTAATGCATCATATATTTATTAGAAAAATCACTTGACACATATATGTACGTGGATAAAGCATTCTTATAAGTATTTGGCAATTTTTGTAACTTAGTATTTTTTATAAATAAAAAATTTATACAGTGGATATTCACAATTACCTATCTAATAAAATAGGACATGACACTTATGTACACTCATGTTTGACTACTTTATTTTGACCGCTCACCCAAATTTTTACTTTTCTCATATTTAGTCACAATTTAAGACATTTAAATGTAAAAAAAATGAACTTTGGTGTCTTGGAGGAACAATTTAAATTTGAGTGTTCTGATACTAGAATGATAAAATTTTGAATATATGTGAGTGTCATTTGAGCTTAAAAGAATATTACTTTTTTGTAAAAACAATGCATTTAACTTTGAAGCCCATGAATATGAATTTTCTACTGCAAAAGATGCGGGCAGTTCACCTCCAGACCCTATGGGCTTCAGCCCATTCAATCAAGAACTCTTAAGAATTATATATATACTCTTAAATTATATTAAACTTAATTAGTAATATTATAATTAAACTAAAATCTACAAATCTTACATTAATTAATTGGTATTAATGGAAAGATTCCTCCTTGACCTAAAACACAGCCATAGTCTTGGGAAGCTAAGACAAAGATTAATCAGCTATATTTTGTATGAATTCTTGTACCGACAAATAATAGATGCTTCCGCACATTACTACAAATCTTCTTCTTTATACATTTTATTCCTCGATACATGTTTCTTTTTACACATTCTTAATTATTTTTACTGATCGAGAAATGGGTGTTGACATTGATCCAAATCCGCAATTAATTATATTAATTTCTTTTTCATTACAATGAAGTTATAAAAGAAAATGATGTCAGTCCTCTGCTTCTTCTGTTCCTTAGAAATTGTAAATCCATGCACACGTTGATTAATTTAATCATACACATGCAATGCAGACTTAATTATCACTGACTTAACACTATTGTCACAAAATTAATTAGTAAATATATGTTGATGCTTCTGAAGGTGGGAGAGATTCAATATTAAATGTGGAGTTCAGATTTAAAATTGCTATTCTACCGTTGTAATTTTTACAAGTTGGACACCTTTTTTCTTTTGATCTTGATTGAAATATTTGTTTAAACGGATCTGGAGAAATTTTTAATTTTTATTATTTTAATAATACTTTTCACCTCATCCCTTTCCCATTGCCCTCATGGGCCTTTATTTTATCACAAGTGTTAAATAGAGGTTAACATGTAAAATGTATGAAAGTATTGTCATTATTTGATAAGTACTTTTCTGATCTAGATTCTACCACGACACATTATAATTTAAAGGAAAATACACAACCTGACACTCAAAACTTTATCTTTTTAAAATAGATGCACACTCAAGTTTAAATTATTATTTTTGCAACTCACTCAAAATTCATTTATTTCTCCAATCTTATGTTATGACTATAAATGAGAAAATTGGAAACAAGAAAAGCAAATATTTATATGTATTTATATAAATGTCCTTCATTTATGTTTTAGTAGCGAAAGTTAAATTATTTTTTTGAGAGAATTAATATAATGGGTAGGAGGGCATGGGAAGTTGCAATTGAAGAGACCCATATACATATGTTTATATATATATATGCGTGAAACGGATAGATGGACAGAGAGGAGGCTTCTGTGCTGGGCTCCATGCTGTTTCTTTCAACCAAAACAAAATATTAACCCAACCCTCTTTTTCTACTCTTTTATTTTGTTTTTTACTGCCTTCCACTTCCATTCCATCTGGTTTAATTATTATTAATTGTTTTCATCAACCATATACAGTACTGATAGAGGTGGCTATAGGGAGGGAGGGAGGGAGGGTCTTATGTTAATTCTCATAGGATAAGACCAAATGTTTGCTTTCCCTTGAGATCCCCATATATATCTGTATATGTATGGTGTTCCTTTTGCTCATCTCAATGCAACTAATTAGAGTTCATTTTTTGTCATATTTGGTTACACAATATCGTTTTTAAATTTATTTCTATAACATGAAGGTGAATGGTATTATATTTTTAATAATAAAATTTCATAGTTGAATTTCAATATAATCTTGTTTTGAAATATATAGTCAGATTTGAGATTACTAATTGATATAATAAAGGTTTTAATTATGTTGTTGGATATTTTGTTTTTGACTTTTATATCCATCTAGCTAATAAGGTGATGATAGAGATTGACATTTAATGCCTACAGGTTAAAATAAAAGCAGAGTTGTAGTAATCATTTTATTATAATTAGGCAGTTGAAAAGAGAAAAGAGTAGCCAATAGTACAATTTTAGGGTTATAGGGCACCCTTTGTTCTTGACTAAGTCCAAGGCAACCACATTAATGTGTCGTATAAGGGCATTGAGTGACCACTTTGACCCAATTATGCAAACCCTAAATTTTCCTTGTCACCTCAAACATGTCTCTACTCTGTAACCCAAATTTCAAATGCTACTTGGATCTGGTGGAAGTGATTAATATGTCGGGTCGGGTCGGGTCAAAGACCCGAGTAGTTGGATTGACTGGCTGTTAAGGTGTGGGTTCAAAAAGAGAGTTAAGACTAAGAGAAAAAGAGACTCAAAGCAAGGTTAGATGGCAAAGGTAACATAACTATAACACATACCAATGCTTGCACTTGCTCCCACGCCCACTAAAAGCTATACATATTAAAAGCTTCTCCTCTTCGTCATCTTTTCTTCTTCTTTATATTCCCTTTATAATTTTAGTTTTATGATTAGACAATTTATCGACTCAAATTCTATAAAAAAAAGTTTCAATATTTACTTAGGATAAAAGAAAGCCAAAATAACACATACACCTTATTAACAAAACATTATTTAAAAAAATAGTTTTCAATATCCCTAGTATTATGTTATCGTAGATAAATTCAAGTCATTAGTTACGAGGGAAAAAGATAATTAACTATTCACAACTATACACGGTTTTCACTTAACTACACCTAACTAGTTTTTGGCTATTTTAGATATATTTAAGTTTTATTTTTTTGCACACTGTTAGAATGTGGATAAAAAATGTTATAATGTGTAGTGAGAAGACAAATATGTCATTAAAAAATAAATTTTCAAAGCCTTATGGCAATGGAGCTCTCTCCAGTGAATCTCTATTATCTACCAATTTTCGAATTTAAGGAAGGAACAAGGTCTTCCTGGAAATTCTCCAGAGAACTTCTGAGGCTCTCTCTGGATAGTAGATCTATCGTAACACGAAGAGAAGTCTCTACCAAACAGAGATTTGTACGGTTTCAACGATTCTATCCAGAAATCGGTTCGAGTACTGTGGCAGCATAGAAGAAATCGAGAAACAATGCATGTCGACGAGCGTTATAGCAAACGCTTGAACTCCGCCGGCGTCTAAACTCCTGGCACCATCGATGTGTTGTTATCCAACAACAGCACATCGCACACCTTTACACTTGAGAGTGATGTCGCGAGTCTCACCTCCACAGACCCATCACTCTCCTTTTCGAATCCTCTATCTTTCTCTTCTTCTACTCTAGCCCGCCTAAACCCTAGAAGGCCTCACCAATCTCCCCAGTAAAGCCAAAAACCAACTTCACAATCCCATTGCACAATACCCAGTTTCAGCTTCGATTTTTACTAGGCCGGGAAACAATTTCTTGCCCACTTTACTTCGATCCCATTACAACAATTTTGTTGCTAAATCCGATGTTTTCATTGTGATTTTATATGAATGACACTTGATTATTTGGTGTTGGGTCGACGAGGGCAAACTTTAGGCGTCGAGTGTTCATCTTTGGCGTGGCATGACTGCTTGGCAAAGTTTCCGTCTAAGGGTTTCTTGAGAAGTTCTCAGTCTCTTTGTCACGCTGGTCCATGCAAAATTGGGGGGGGGGGTCATAAATAGTGGGTCAGAGAAGAAATGTGTTGTTTCTTGTGTGAGAGCTCAAGTTGTGGATATATATGGTGGGGAGATGGGTGTTGAGAATGTTGGAGCTTCAGGTTCAAATGTTGAGCTTGTGATAGTTTTATTGAAGACTGGGATAGTTTTGGTCGGATTATCCGTCGGCTTCTCAGCCCCCAACACTGCCGATTGCTTTGTTGAACAATCTGGAGAAGATGCATACCTGATTTACTGTGGTTTCCCCACTTCTATAGAAACTGCTAGAGAAACGCCCAACTCTAAATTCAACGTGGATTTGATGGACTGGATATTTCAACAAACAAAATCGATACATAAGCGGAAAAAAAGAAAGCAAAATACAGAGAAATTAGAAAGATAACAGGAACTCACCAAAGAGAGCTCCAATGGCAAAACACTTTGAATATTTGAGAATTTTCAAGGGCATTTTTTTCTTTTCACCACAAATTTTAACAATTCCCACCCACATTCTAACAATATAAGCACAAAATTTTTTGTGTATCTGAAATAGGCAAAACCTAGTTAGGTGTAGGAAATGGTATATAGTTTGAGATAGTTATCTATCTTTTTTCCTAATTTTAATGTGTAAAGATCATTTCATTCATTGGTTCTTATCAATTTCAATGTACTTATCCACCTACATTTGAATATCGTGTCACATATGCAACAAAGTAAGTCAGAGACACATTAATTGTAAGCTGTGTAGACCTTATATTATACATTTGACGTGTTTACAAGTCTCTATCTTAGAGTTGTTGCTGTGATATTTGTTTTTCTTTATTTGTAATTGGAGTAGTTCTTTGGTGATTATAAATAAACATTGAACAACCAAAGTTTGGTTGCAGAGCCTTCAAAGACTTTCTTTCTCTATTCGAACTCTATTTTTGTTTACAGGCTGTCATCCATAACTCAAACCAGGTATTTCTGTGGCCTAAAACATTGTTTCCGCCATATATTTAATGTTTTCCGTTTAGATCAGTGAGTATTCTATAGATATCACTCACATGTTTTGGATTTAGACAACGTAAAACTCAATCCCCTAGTGAAGTTGTGTAACAGGGTTTGAAGGACGAGGGAGGAAACATAAGGTAATAAGTGATCCGATCGATTATGACCACCTAACACTAGACCCTTAGGGTAAACGTATAACGAATGTTTGAAGTGTAACGAGGGGAAAACCAGGTGTAATGAGGGCTTGGACTAGTTATGAAATCTTCATAACAGTCGTCATGATCACTCTAAATCCTCATTATACATGGTTTCCATAAGTGAAACAAGAGTTCAGAGTGTAAAAGAGGGTTCAAAGTGTAACGAGAGATCATAATGATTATGACAACCTACCACTCAATCCTGATGGTAAAATTATAATGAGTGCTCTGAGTGTAACGAGAGTTCCCAATTTAACGGAAGCTCATTGAACTACGAAAATACTCATTGAGCTAAATGGCAAGACAACAAATATATGGTGCAAACATTGGTTATGGACACAACTTTTTTTTGTTAGAATAACACCATGTTTTGGGTTACGAAAACACCTGTTTTGAATTTTCTTATCAACAAATGATGATTAATATGCAAAAAAAAAAATCGATTTCCCATATTTCAAAAAGGGAAACTCCAAAAGAAAATATATGAAAAATAAAAAATATAATGAGATACGTCAAGAATAAAAATGGTTAAGATTGATGTGATCTGAGTTGGTTAGATGAGATATGAGTTGGTTATTATTGATATAAGAAGACTTAGCTGCTCTTGGCTCTAATGTGAAATGATGAAAATAAAATATAACTGATGATTGTTCATAGTTTGTGTATTTACAATTTGTGTCATTAATGAGTTTGCGTAATTTATCTGTTCAAATCTCTCATTCAACGGACGATAAAGAGTTCGCACGTTCGCATGATAACCAGGAGATCGCATGGGAATCTCTCTCTCTCTCTCTCTCTCTCTCTCTCTCTCTCTCTCTCTCTCTCTAATATATATTAGCAAAAAGGGAATGTATTACGTAAAATTGCTTCTAATTCACGAGGAGTGAAAAATAAGCAAAATGGTTAGAAAATGAATAACCAAATATGAAATAAAGAAAATGGCGAAGAGCAAGAGTGGTTACATTGAAAGGTAAAGACTAATATTAAAAGGAAAAACCAAACTTAGACCTTCAGAATATGATCTATTATTAATTCGATCTTGAGAATGATAATCCGGGGTGAGGATACTTTATTGAAGACAATCTCGTTTCTTGCTAACCAAGTGAATCATAAATTCAGACTTGAGAGAACATTTCTATTGACAGTTTGCGATCGGGAACCAGACGGAGCCACAAATGTAGGGGATTCTTGATTGAAGTAGGGACTAGACATGAAATATTATGTTTGGAAAGGAAATGGTTTAGATTGGCTGATGGGGAAAAAGTTAGCGTCAAACCACATCTCTATACCTCATTTACCGACACGTGCATCAGTACACGGTCGTGTCAAGTAAATATGTATTATGGCTTAAATTCGAGTCGAATCCATATGTACCAAAATGGGCTCTCATATTTAGAAAACACGGGTTCTCTTTTCGGTTAAAAAATAAAAAATAAAATAAAAACACAACTTTTGAGGATTTTTTATTACAGACTAATAAAATTTGAAGACGGTTAGTGATAGGTGACGATGAAGTTCAACAATTACACTAGCAATCACGGGTGCTAAACTGACGGCTTAACGTCGATCCAAGTTCAACATTCAGTTAATTAAGCATGCATAAAACTGGTATATGTTGTAAATACGTTATCCGTCTCTCGACTTTGAGTAACGCCTAATTTTGGATCGACGACCCTCTTGCGAATTATAATCGACCCTCAACAACAATAAGAGCAACAATTTTCGAACCGAGACATCGACTCTAGGAGACTGACCTCTCGTTCCTACTTAGATCTATTCTCAATCACACCTCTCGGAGCTGATTTGGATCTCGAGTTATAAACATTAAACGTCCCATTCAAGATTCATCTAATAGGCATAAAGGAGGATCAATTTCACTTGCATCGAATGACTAAAAATCGAAACTCATCATAACAATAAATTGTCACAATGTCTAACACTTATGGTTAAGGGATTTTAGCCCATAACCTGTGTGCTTAAAAGGGAATACATCAAATACAGCTCAGTTGAAGAAAAGAGAAGAACAATCAAACCCTAAACTCTAGATGGAGTAGGAGACTCGTGTGATCCTCAAGTGGTTTGCTTGTGATGATTCCTTATCTTCTTTTTGAAATTGATGAGCGATGGAATAATGGTGATTAGAGCTCCCCAAAATTGTCCTGGAGTAGAGCTGCTGTGGTTAGTCGTAAATATGGGTGATAGGTCCCGATAATTAGGTCTTAAAGTCGTTTATATGCAATTTTTGGGATTGTGACATTCGTCTCATGTATATGAAGTTCGTCACATGAACGTCACGTAAACTTCACAATTTTATGGATTTTATGGATGTGACGTTTTGTGTGACGATCATCACATGTCATGTGACCCATCACATAAAACGCCACATATTTTGCTGCTCTGTTTTTATCTTCTTCCGAACTTCCGATGCAAGAACTTCCTTCGTCTTCAATTTAGACATAACATTTGCTCGATTTGGACTTCGTATGTGTAAGTTATATAGCTCACAAATTTGATGTTCTGCAATCCTGAGACTGCAGATTTTCTGTTTCGGTGTTGCCTTTAACTATATTTTAGCCCTTTCCCATTAGATTTGTAGATCAATCAGTTATCTTCGAGTTGACATATCTTTGGGCCAAATTGAATTAAATATGAGAATGTTGTGCTCTCTGAAAAGTTCTGTTGTGGGTGTCTCGTGCCCGCTTGATTCTAGTCCATTTTGCTCCATTTTCCACATATGATCTACACATATGCACCAAACATGTCTGGAGTCGTAAAGTGCTACAAAAGGCTGTAAACTAGCCACATAAAAAGAAAAATTCGACACTAAATTTGGGTAAAGAGATGTTGATATGGACACCGAATTGACCCACATCATTCACTATGACCAGGAGCAATGAGTGAGGATGTGATTTGCTTCTTCAGTGACTTTGCAAAAAATGGGCTTAATCATATTGCTAATGAAATCTAAACCTTCCTATAAATAAGAAAAGATTTGGTAGGAATTGCCTCACGCGTTACCAACCAAGAGAAGCTTTGTACCGTAGGGAAAAGTTTCCTTGCTAGAGGATTTTCGGTCAGATTGATGTGAAGTTATTCGTGCCTTGAGCAAGGTCATAGAGAGACTTAACAGAGAAACCCTTCTCTTTGTGGCACTAAAATTGAGAATCTTTCTTTTAGGTATGGCCAACCTACAGTGTACCAGTTGTTATGCCAATAGTAGCGTCGGGCAGCTAAGCTGGTATGGAAGAACTGATGCTAGTGGGAAATCCTTCTCTATACAAGTTCTCGGACGAGGTTACAGAACTTCGATAGGCGAGAGGTGTAAGCACCACGAGGTTGAAGCAATCTCGTACTAAACGAAAGAAAGAAAGGGCAAAGGCGAAGAAAGCTTTCGATGGGTGAGCTAACGTAAGGCTCGCAAGGGATTTTAGCAAGTCCAAGATTTGGTCTTCTCTTTCTCTGTCGACGACTACGCTGCTAGCTTGACTTCTAGCCTCGGGAAATCTAAGTCATCGGTTTGGCATTAAATAAGCTTGTTGCTAAGAATCTGCTCTTAGTTAGAAAGAATAGGTTCCTTACAATTGATGGAGTTTTGGAAGTGAAGACAACTCTGTGTCTCAAACTAATCTGTAAAAAAGAATGTCCCCGTTCAAATTACACCAGTAGTGAAAGACATGAGTATGCTTGTCTGACACTAATAGGAAGTCTTGGAAATTCGGTTGTGAATGAGCCGTCAGATGCCCAAATGTCTTCCTAGAAACGTACGGTGAGACCTGAACCAAAAATCCATCCAAGACTACCTTATCTAGAAAGGTTTGTGAATTTAGGTTCCTTACTGAACACAAAAGTGTATTGTAGTACAGGACAAACAATTTGTGATGTACATTTGTAAAGATCTCACTCCGAGTTGTCTTTCTTATATTTCTGACAAAGAACTGCCTTCCACTAATATTTTTGGTCGATGAGAAAATGCCACCACCATTTTTCAAGAACAAACAAGTTCATAATGCTTAACTTTCTAATGCTCAATCCTCGATGCTTCTATAGGGTGTAAACTTTGTCCCAACTGCTTTTGCAAATGGCTTGCTTGTCTAAATTCTTAGACCAGAGGAATTTTCGTTAGATTTGCTCAATTTTAGCGATCATTATTTTTGGAGCTTTGAAAATAGACATAAAGTATAATGGAAGATTGCTTAGTGAAGCTTTAATCAGTTTGATGCGCCCTCCAATATATGTGTATCGACCCTGCCAGATAGCAAGCTTGTTCTAGAATTTAGCAAAAGTCTTACTTTAAATTGAGGTACAATTCGAGCTTGATCCAAGAGTAAGGCCAATACAGTCAATGGAGGAGAATCTTTCTCTCTGCCAAATCTCGAAGAAAGCTCTTCCATTTCTCAAGGATTCTTATTCAAAACAATAATTTTTTTCTCTAAGTTTACCTTTAACCCCGAGGCATTTTGGAAGCCTACCAAGATAGTTTTGACATTAATTATGGCATTCACGCATGGTTTGATGAAAATGATCGCGTTGTCTTCAAGTTATAAAAGGGAAAAACTGAGATCAAGACCAAGACACATACTTGAGAATAAGCCGTCTTTCACAACATTATTTAAAAGGAGATGGAGTCCTTCTCCAGTTGGAATGAAGGGCATGAGAGGCAATAGACATCCTTGTATGTGGCCAACACTAAAGTTGAAATCCTCTTTGGGGGAAACTTTCACAAGGACAAATGTCAAGATTTTGAGGCAGTTTTAAATCCGCCACCTCTATTTCTCACCGAATTCTATTCAAAGCATAATATCCACGATGTAATCCCTTCTCAAATGATCGAATGCCTTCTCGAAATCAAGTTTGATCACCGAAGAATCTAATTTAGATATTTTAATTGGGTCTAAGATTTAATTTGCAACTAGAACACTATCTATGATTTACCTTCCACATGAATTTGGATTGAGTATTGCTAAGTAGGTAGCTTATGACTAATTTCAACCTTGTTGTTCGGAATTTTGCCACGATTTTGTATAATGATGTGGTAAGACTGATAGGCCTTGGACCAACACTGCTCTTTTGGGAGTTGGTTTTTGGTATGTGAGCTATAAACTCGACATTTAACCTATACAAAGTTCCCTTTATTTTATAAAAGTTCTTCATAAACTAGATGCAGTGATCTCCTAAGATGTTTGCAAGAAATTAAGGGGGAATCCATTAGGGCCAACGCGCTTTGGCTTCATCATCGTTCTTTATTCCCACAAGAATCTCTTCTTTAGCAAATCCGTATTCAAGGAAATCTCTCTCAAAAGCACAAATAGATCTTAAAAGTAGAGTTGGTAGTCTTGATTTCGGCCTCGCGGGTTCGGTGAATCGGTGGTGAAAGTTATTTATGCGTTCCAATTTGGTTTCTATTGGTTATGTATACCATTCATCATTAATAATGAAACTGAAGATTTTTTCCTACACCTCTGCACTCTGCTACCTTATGAAACAATGAGGGATTTCGATCCCTCTCTTTCATCCAGATGATAAGAGATTTTGTCTCCATGTGATCATATCTTCCTTGATTTTCTAGTTAAGATTGAGTTGGATTTGCTCTTCGTCACTTTTCTCTTGAATAGATCATTTCCTTTATTCCGCAATAAAGTTGGGTTTGGGGAGAGGAGGAAACAACAAGTTTGCTAGCTCTGGATTTCAGACTAAACCAGGTGATTTCTTTGCAACCTAAAGACAGATCAATTAGCTCTGCCTTGCTGATAAAAAATCATTGCAAGCTTTCGCGTTTGATCTAGAAAAGAAAAAGGAATTGGATTTATCTTCTCGAGTTTTGAGAGCGTTAAAGTCCCTCACAATAATATAATACTTAGGTAGAAGGCTGAGAGTAGAGACGATGCGGTCCTAGAGGTTCTTTCTTCCACCTTCATCAAAGGGTGTAAAAAATGTTGATCAATGCATAATAGATGTTTTTGGAGAGTTAATATCCTGACCAGTACATGAAATTACCTTCCAACGCAGACCTTATGTGCTTGAAGACCTTTTTGTACTAAGCTGATAGGATAACACAAGACACACCTAATGTTGGGGGAGAACCGGACCTTACCAAGGAGGAGCACACAACAAGGAAGCTCATACACACATTATATCTCACCTTGACCCAAAAGACTAGCCTATTAGGTCTTGGGTCCAATGTGTATGTAAACTCTATTTATACCCCCGTACTCTTCCGATGTGGGAGTTTCACTCACATGTGGAATGCCTAACAATATCTCCCTCCACATTGAGCCCCATCACATCAGGTTGACCCTCATAAACCCAAATCGTCTTGCACTCTCACCTGCTAGGCCATCTGGAAATCCTGATCTAATCAATCATGGTTCTCTAGATCCTACTAGCCTACCTGGCTCGATCCACTGACTTGCTAGTCCGATGAGATATGTGCAAACATGCCTCTAATACCACTTGTTGGAGAGAACCAGACTTTATCAATGAGGAGCACGCAACAATGAACCCTATACACATTAGTGCCCACCTCTTATCCAGAAGACTAGCTTGGTAGGTCTTGGGTTCAATATGTATATAAACTCTCTTTATACCACACACTTCCGATGTGGGACTTGGACTCTCATGTGGAATTCCTAACATGAGAAGCAAGGGCATAATTGTAGTCTAATGCTGGTATATACCAAGAGAGATGAGAGTGGCCACATTAGATTATAGGCCCATTAGGGTTAGTATTATGTATTAGGGTTTTCTTATTCTATAGGTATTAAGGTTTCCTATTTAGTTTGGTTTGGATCCTATATAAAGGGTCATCCCCTATTGTATTTGATATCAAGAATAATAATATCAAAGTTAACATGGTATCGAAGTTGGTTTAGTTCTTGGTTAAGGCTTCTGCTGAATTCGAGTTTTACCTACTCATCAATGACGAGTGGGTAGGGCAATCAAGAAATTGTTCGATGTTCTTCATCAAAGGTTCAACGTTCAAGATTCAATGTTCTTCATCAAATGTTCAATGTTCAAGAGGAAAGGTAAGAAAAAAATTAACTGTCAATCTGTCCTGAAGTACTGTTCATCGGTACTGTTCACGAGAAAAAAAAGAGAAGAAGAAGAAGAAAGAAAGAAAGAGAAGAGAAGAAAAGAAAAGAAAGAAAAGAAGAAGAAGAAAAGTAGAAAAGAAGAAAGAAAGCTATACCGTAATTCAGAAACCGGCATGTGTACATCCCCGTAATTCGGAAGGTGATCCCTTAATTCGAAAATCGACACGTGAACATCCCCGTAATCTGGAAAAGCTATCAAAGGTTATCAAAGTTTGGTTGCATTCATCAGTCCTGGCCAGTGCGCCCCCACTCAAAGGTTTTTAAAGTGTTCAAAGAAATTAAAGCGTTCAAAGAGTTCAAAGTTTTCAAAGCAATCAAAGGTTCATCAAAGTGTTCAAGTTCAAACTCAATTCGGTTTACACCGTATTGAGTTTGAGGGAGGCTATTAGATTATAGGCCCATAGGGTTATAGCCCATTAGGGTTTCCTTATTCTATAGGTATTGGGGTTTCCTATTTAGTTTGGTTTGGATTCTATATTTGATATCAAGAATAATAATACCAAAGTTAACAGGCCAAAGGGATGATTTGAAGCTTTGTTTCTTGCATTATAACGAATTAATGTTTGTTCTTTTTGATAGTCTTGGAAGCTATTATGATTTTACAAAGCTATTGGCGAAAATCAAGAGTTATTGACCAAATTTTGGAGTTATTTCTGTCCATAGTATCGTTGACTTTTATTGGCAAATATTCTAATGTATTAGGCAGATTTCATATATTTTATTTCCCTGCTGGTACATAAAATCCTAGTAGAAGGGTTGTGAAATAAATCAACTTAAGAATTCATCTTGTTTACATGCTATTAAATGATGTCCGATCTTGTTAAGCTTTCACTCAGCCTAGAATAATGAAACACGTTTACATACGCTAGGATATGAGATCTTTCCAATGGTACATCACAAGCTCTGAACAGAAAAGAGGCGAATGAGGAATTGAACCTCAAATATGACTACTTAAAATGGTGTTGTTGAGAAAATGAGCTATGTATTTAAAGTGTTTATCAAAAGTTGTGGACTTCTAGTGCCCTCTCAAAAGTCTCACATTGAAAGGTTGCTAGTATTTCTCAAGGTATATATGAATCATTCTTCCATAGACTTGTATGAAAGCATAGAGGTAAAAATCTCTCTCGCACGTTACAGGCTTGAACTTATGTGAGCTCGCACAGGAGACGTGAATGCCATAAAAAAATTGGCATCAAAGAGTCCTATTTTTATGTGAATAAGACTTTCATTACAGTACCCCGAAAGGTTTCATAATCTCTTTTCTTATGTATTCTAGACCTATGCCAGAGAAAAAATAAGAAAGAAAAAACCCCAGTCGTCTCTCTCTCAAAATCGTTCTCTTCGATTGCTCTCTAGAACATGGTTCAAGTTCGACTTTGTTCATCGTTGTATCCGGGAAGACAGTTGCCCACACATGACAATAATCGTCTTAAAAAAAGCAGACTACCGTGACTCGACGAAAACCAATTCCGCCTCAAGCAATCATCTCGTACCCGCTCTCAAGTTAAGTATTATTTGTTATTCATGTTCTTGTGGTGTTGTAATTTCAAATCAATAAACAGAAGTATTTTTCATCAATATGTTTGCATGTCTCAATCTGTTTCTTTTATTGCATGAATATTTGTTCGAATTGTATGAGTTATGTTTATGGACTAGCCCGTATCTACAAAATCCCCTTCAAAATTATGAAATAAATCAACTCATGTTCACCCACTATGTATAATTGAACAATGACTACATTCAATTTATCACTATATATAATTGATTAATGAGTACAGTCAATCTACTAAATATAACTAAATAGAGTACAATAAAAGCTCAATGATGAATCATGTGATCATGTGTGGATTTGAAGTAATTAATAAATAAAGAAAATAAGTATACGGGCAAATTGATATATGCAGTTTATGCAATTGGAGTGAAGGAATAGAAAGGATTATGAGGATGGTTGTATCCCCAAAAACAGCAAACACCAGCAGACGTTGCTATCAAGTGTTAATGACATTTCAACTAATATTTATGTTCACTTTTACACTAAATTTGCAATATATCATCTAACTTTTCTCATTTCTACTAGTTAACCAAAAAGTTAAAGTTTGGGATTAGAGTGAAATAATTTACTACATATATCTGATATCAGTTCGTCTGTTAGGCTTGTGTATAATTTGTTCTCTACTCGTTAACTTCTTATCCAAGTGCAACACTTGTTTCTTGTTTTGTTATTTGGCTTATAAGTAAGATGAAAATGGAAATATCACTTTTAACTTTTTAAGGGTTTAGTTAACATTTTGTTAGCCATATTTCATATTATGTTGTCTAATTAACCAATGATAGTCAACAGAAGAACTTAAATTTGTGGGTTAAACATAAAACTTAATACGATCTCCAAACTTATTTTGTTATTTGACTCATAAATTTAGTGGATAATAAGGTTATACATATATAAAGGTGTCCATATAGTGACTTTGACTAATTAGATGTTGAAACTTGTACCAACTTTATGAGTATAATTTTGCATGAATGAACAAACATTAGGAGAGTACAATTATTGAGCCATGCATATAAATATTTATTTAGTCAAGTTTTGCAAGAATTATTATATAATTGATGCATATTTAAAAGATGATTGTCTTCTCAAGTGACAGAATTAATCAAATATTCCTCAAAACACCAAAGATGGGGTTGGTATATATGATGAATGGGAGATATTGAGATTAAACCAGAATTGAAATGGAAGATATGATATACATGGGTGGAAAAAGGAAAAGAATAGTAACAGAGTTTTAATGTGCTAAAATATAGTTGCAGTGCATGTGATGCTATACATTTGCTGTTGGTCAGATCAATGAGCTTAATACATTTTATGTCTCCTTTGAATCCAACATATTTTCAATGCCATTATGCCAAGCCACATGTTGCTAAGATCCTATAACTTACCAATCCCTCCCTCTCTCTTGTAATGAACTTCTATTATTTCTTGTTCTATCTTGATTGAATAAAGCGGATTCAGATTATATATATAAACAGAAACGATACGCAAGTCATGGTTCGTGAATATATATAGATGGAAGAAATATTAACATCTTAAAGTAATTAGTTAGAACAAATATCAAAGATGGATCGTAAGTCCGTGTTGTACAATTTGAAAAAAAGTCACTCATTTTTATATTATTATAAACGCGACTCACATAAAAACTCATTGAAAATATCTGTAAAATGGTGACACAATTCATCATATACCAAACATAACCGGGTAATGTATTTAATAATTGTGACAACAGTAGTGATAAATGATGACAGAATTCACATTTTAAAACATACAAGGTTGTAATACACATTAATTATTATTAGGTCCATCAGCTTACGCATCCTATTGAATGTTTTTAATAGAAGAATGTTAACACATACTTTCTCTAGTGCTGCGATCAAATGAAAGGAGCATCCCCATTACTCGCCCAGGCACCATGGGACCAATTTAAATGAAATTATTGGCATGCCAACATATATGAACTTGAATGAAATTGGTAAATAGAGAATTATTTTCATTTTGGGTAAAAACAGCAAACAATAATTCATCTCGTACCAGAAAAAGTGTGTTTGAGTTATAGTTAAACATTTACAAGAGGAAGAGATGAGTAGTTAATAGAAGAAAGGAACAAACATGCTGAGGGTGAGGGTGAGGTTGAGGGTGAGGGTGAGGGTGAGGGTGAGGGTGATGGTGATGGTGATGGTGATGGTGGCTGGCAGTAGTCGGTTGCGAAGAATTCGTTGGGTCTACTATTATTAATTTTGGATGGGCCGGGTACCACTGTTGAAAGGACGGATTTGCCCCCACCATTCTCATCACATTAATTAATATACCCCTCCCTACCCTTCCTTCACCTCGTCGTGTCGTTTATTTTTGACTTTCACTTCTCTCGTAAGTCCCCATCACCACCCACACACACACACACACATATATATATATATATATATATCACACGAGACAACGTATCAACCAACACTAGATAATGTACTTTAAAATTAGACCAAGTCGGGTTATTTACTCCTGCTAATACCACGTATTCAGCGTACAAATAATTGAGGAAAATTTTCATATCTGATTAAGACAAAAAATGAATTAAAATGACAAAATATAATATTAAAAAATGAGAGGGATAATGAGAATGAAATATATAAATAGTAATTTGATTGTGTTTAGTGTTTGTTTGTATTGAGTTAGTATAGGGTTTTGGGGGGAAAAGACATGGAAAGAGAGAGGTGTGAAATTGAGGTCAATGTTGTTAGTGAGAGAAAGGTAAGTATGGAGGGGGGAAAAGTAAAAAATAGAAGTTGTGTTTTAACCCACTCACCCCTTTGCCTTTCCACAGAGAAAAAGATAAAGAAATAAAAGGAAATGGGTTTGACAAGGCGTAGAACCCTACGCCCCACGTCCACAAAAGAAAGAAAGAAAGAAGGAAAGAGTCTTTTTCTCTCTCTCTCTCTCGCAGTTTGTTTGTTTCAAGTAGCTAGGTTGAGAGAGTAGTGTACGTAGTGTCATTATCTCACACACAACCATTCACTTCTCTCATCATCACCATCTCCACAAAATCCCTCCCTCCCTCCCCCCCCTCCTGAATAATCCTTCCTTTTGTTAATTCCTTGATCAAGAGGTACAAGGAGAAGTACCAGAGAGAGATCGAGGGAAAGATATAGATGGAGTTGTTTCCGGCGCAACCGGATTTGTCACTTCAAATCAGCCCTCCCAACCCGAAAGGGAGTTGGGAGGAGGAGGTGGAGTTGGGGTTCTGGAAGCGAGCCCTCGACTCCAGAACCTCCAAGCAGGACACCACCACCGCCGGCCTCTTCGACCTCTCCCTCTCCAACCCCAGCAACCACAACCACAATCTTATCCACCCACAACAAGATCATCAACAAAATCCTCTTTTTTATCATCACCAGCAACAGCAACCCCATGGGATGATGATGAGCCGTCAATCCCAAGTTGGGTTCTTGAGACCCATTAGAGGAATTCCTATTTACAACCATAACCACTCTCCTAATATTAATACTAATACCCTATTTAGTGCTGCTGCCGCCTCTGCAAGTACTCCACCACCGACTCATCTTCTCCATCATTCATCTTCTCCTTCTTCACCTCATCATCATCACCATCATCATCATCTCATACCTAACTCGATCAATAACTACACTACTCATCCCTCCACCTACCAATCGGCTTCTCCCCATCACCACCACCACCAGGCGATGCGGTCGAGATTCATCTCCAGGTTCCCGGCCAAGCGCAGCATGAGGGCGCCACGGATGCGCTGGACCACCACTCTCCATGCCCGCTTTGTTCATGCCGTTGAGCTCTTGGGTGGCCATGAAAGTATACATATATATATATATCTCTCTCCTTTCAACATAATATTCATTTCACTTTATAATTACTTATTATTATCTACTCAATCAATCAATTAATTTTGTTAATTTTTGTAGGAGCTACTCCAAAGTCAGTTCTTGAGCTCATGGATGTTAAAGATCTCACCCTTGCCCATGTCAAATCTCATTTACAGGTATCAATCCAACCTCAACCTAAACCTCAACTTTAATTAATTTACACCACATTATTATTATTATTATTATTACAATGAATAAATAGGGTTTCTTTTTTCTTTCTTTAAAAACAAGTGGTTAATTTTTAGTAGTGATAATTAATTAGAGTAGCATTTTGAAAAGAAAGAAAGAAAAAACAATATTTCAAATTCCAATGTTTCCTTGCAGGATTTGCTTCTTCTTCTCCTCCTATTTTCCTTGTGGTTGTGTTTACTAGATCTGATAATAGATGCTTTCTCTCTCTTCCTCTCTGCAGACCATTAAACAACTTTTTGCTTTGAACCCATCAATTTTAACCCAATATCCTCAGCAAAAAAAGAAACTTCATTATCGATTTCAGCACTACATGACAAACCCCCAACCATTTCGATACCCTAAACCCAATCCTTTTCTTGTAAGTATTTGATCAAGAAAAAGAGAGAAAAATACAATATTTGACTCTTTTACAAGTTCAAGAAATTAAATTAATAAACAAGTACAAGACACTATCATTTCACAATGATATCTTCAATCAGATGCATATGTTTCTTTTTAACCACACATAGCTTAACCATGGTTGGTCAATTCTTTTGTTGCTATACATGTGTGTGTATACATACTTTATACATACATGCATGCATATGGATGTGTATGTGTCTGTATGGGAGTGTTGTAATATATATATATGTGTGTGTGTGTATATATATATACTCTTTTCTGGTTGGTACTTGGCACTGTGTTAATTCAGACTGTGTCTTGAGCACAGTGATATCTTTGTCTTTTTTCCTTCTCATTATTTACTTGTCATTCACTGTACAATGCATGTTTCTCCCATTTTAATCAACTCTTAATTCTTAGATGTATCGGACCGTTAAGACCACAGATAGAGCAGCAGCTTCCTCAGGTAATTAATTAATTTCTACTCTTGTTTAACAATACATATTAATTAATGGTGCTGAATTTAAATTATTTGTGTTTAATTAAACAGGACAATCGGATATTTTTGAGAATGGATCATCTGGAGACACTTCTGAGGATTTAATGTTTGACATTCAGAACCCGAGAAGGTCTGAGGTATCTCCTGTTCATCATCATCATCATCAAGATAAAGATTTTCGCGGCCTCTGGAGCAATTCGTCTAGGTACCTAAAGTTTCTATTCTAATTATGTGTTAATTTCATTATCCTGGAATAGCATTGTGCCTGATCTTCAATCCTTGACCTATGTAGTCGTTGTTATTATAAAAACCATACATTTATACAAGTTAGCTGCTCATTGATCACCTATGAAAATAAATAATGCATATATATAGATTTAAATGCAAGAGGGTTAACATAGATCTCAAAATGAGTGAATGATTATATACTTTTGTGGAAGATTATTGTGTCCGTACACCAACCCATTAACAAAACTCTACGACTGAGTAATTATATTTAAGCTGTTTATGTACATTATATCGTTTTGACACTAACATATTTTGAGTGATCTCTATCTACCTATTTGAGCTTTTAAGTTAATAAGACTTTTTAAATGCATAGTTTGATCTTTTTTCAGATTTATGTCCGGTCCCAAGCCAATGCCAACTTATTCTTATTTCAACATGCAAAATATTGGGTAAAATTTTAACATTCATCACCCCAATCTCACAAACTATACACTACACTCAAGTGGGTGAAAAGGGAGTTAGTAGGAAAAAAAAATCATACCCACTCTTCCACCATTATAAGAGATTAAAGGAATGTATCTAAAAAATGGGGTTATATTATATCTCTTTCCTTTGGATTTTGTGGGGCTCATTTTCTTGGGACACTAAACACAGCTTTCTCTCCCTCTCATGAGAAGAGAGAAAACTTAGTGTGAAAGCTAAAGCCTCACTCAGTCATATATATATATATATATACACACACAAGCATATATATACATATGGACCAATCAAAATAAAAATCTTTGTCCCAAAGCTATATATAAATGTAACATATATACTCTGCATTTGAAACTTTTTAAGTTATGCATATATATAATCTGTTTTCTGGGGTTCATGGGATGTCACATGGGGGCTTGTTTTGCTTGTAACTTTATCTCAGCCAAAGCAAGCACCACCATATGCATGTAAAGTGAACAAATGCAAACAAGACAGTAAAAGATTGGTTGCTTTCTTTTTTGTTTTTGTGATATCAGATTGCTTTTATAATATTTGCATGGCTTCCACTGATGATATGAAACATATTCTCTCTATTTGTTGGTTTGTGTAGCAGAGAAGCCTGGTTGCAGGCCAAGCCAAAGGATTCTTCTCCCACCAACTTCCCTAATCATTCTTTTGAGGTACTCCACAACATCATTTACTTAATTCCTAATCACATTCACCAATGTCAGACATAGTATATATACATATTTGTATTTGTGGAAAGTCATCAAACTGATATAATTCTTACAGTGTTAAAATGTGATCCACTTAGAAAATTATATATATACAAATCAATTATTGATGCCAAAACTATAATGATATATTTTATATATATATTACTTTGTGAAAATGAATTTTATTGTACTATATATATATGGAATAATATTAATATTGGATATGAATGGTGAGGACACACTGTAGCAGGCTTTTTTCATGAACAAGCAGCAGCTAGACTTTAGCAAGTTTCATTTATTCTTTGAGATTATTCTATGTATTGTTCCCTGAGTCAAAGTGTCCTTTGATTATTCTCACACATCACATGTCTTGGGTTAATTAGATTAATTAGTAATGTGGAATGATTATGCTGCAGATGGAGATGGATCCGAAGAGGTTGAGCTATGAGAGGCCATCAGAAGTGAGTTCATCAGGAACAAGCCCCAAGAAGCCTAATTTGGAGTTCACCTTGGGGAGGCCACTCTGATCATTAATTTTGATTATATATAAAAATATATATACACTTTTTTTTATCTGAGATCTTCTGGTGTTGTGTAGTGGTAGCTACTCATTTTGAAATCATTATGATCTCTCTGAATGAAGGAAAATGGGGGAGTACTTGTTTGGTAGATGAGAGAATCAGGTACCCTCTGAGGGAAAGAGAGAGAAAATCATCATGAGAGAGAAAAGAAAAGAAAAGGGAAAAAGAGAGCTAAAGAAAGACAAGGAGACAAGAAAGACAGAAAGCAACAAAAGAGATGGTGGAGAGAGGGAAAAAAAAGAAGAAAAGAGCTTTGCCTATGCCCTCCAATGGCTTGTGATGAGATCCAAATCAAACACTACCATATTCCTCTAAATAAATATGAAATCTAATTGATTTGTGTATCATGTTCTCTTCTCTTACCTAATTCCTTATTTTGATACCTTTAGAGAGAAAAGGTAGATGAGAGAGCCTAAATTTAAGAAAAGAGAAAGAGTGGTGAGGGAAGTGATGATCCTTAGTAATTGTAATGGAGCCCTTTTAATTTTTAATATATAAAGAAAAAGTTATTTTTACATTTTCTTCAATTTTGAAGTATTTTCTTTGTTTTTGAAATTGATTCCTAATTAATTGTGCCTTTGTTTGCTACTGGCTTTTCACTTTGTAAACAAAGGTGAATAATGCAAGACTTTGAGGGTATATATGATAAAGAAATTAAAAGAGGACATTTTTGGGAAATTTCAAAAAGTAAAGGAATGAGAGAACAAAGAAAAGAAAGTTATCATACTCCTTTATTATTCACTATTATCCCCCACACAGTCTTATACAATAACATTTTCAGCCTCAAGTAGAAAATTGTAAATTATGTCCTCATTTGACAAAAAATACTAAGTAATCATCTACTAATTTAAGATTTTAGATGTCATGTTTTAACATAGTATTAAATTTGGTTTATCTACAACATGTAAGGCATATTTGGAGTGTCAGCATAAAAAATGTAGATCCCATCAACTGAGTTTGGAGTTGAACATTCATCACAATTGACAATTTTGAGTACTATATAATAACAGAGACTTGTCAATGCAATGCAAGCCAAGTTAGTGAAGAAGACCTGTCACTACTCTTCTGTTTTGATTCATTTCATGGTGCTGTCCAATTTTTCCTTCCAAATACACATCTTTCCTTTATTAGCTTAACTCTCCTTCTTCTTGCATATATTTAGCTAAATTATCTTTTTTCATATATCTTCCTTCCTTGTTTCTGTTTTCTTATATAGGTTGATTTAAAATAGTTTTAGAATTATATGTGTACATCACTATATGCTGCCAAATTTGTAGGAACATTGTAGTTCTCATGATTAACTTGCATTTCAAAGTTTGAGTATGTATGAAGTTGGGATAATGTATGGTCATGCATAATTATGTGCTTTTTGGAAAGATGATTGCACTTTGTTTTACAAAAAAAAAAAATCATATTTTACCAGCAAAGGGGAAAGTTATTTAAAGATGGACTAGACTTTTTTCTTACATTTATATTTTATGAACAACTTTTTTTCGTCTATCATATTTGAATCCGAGCTAATGGTATGTATATTTATTTATTTATTTAATTAATTAGACATTTGGTTAGTTAGAATATCAACAAACTGTCTCGTAATTGACAATAATTAAACTACTTGTAGATGAAGGCAGATGAGAAATGAACCGAATTCTAATATTATATTAAAATCTAACACATCTAAAAGTTCAAAATGATGGCAGACTCGTACTTATTATCTAATATAGTTACTAAATTACATTTTTTGTTCGATAATGGAAAATTTTAAATTGTGGGAATCGCTCTGGCGAATGACTATAAAAAAAAATTAGTCAGCATTTCTCCTTTTTTTACATGACACATTCAAAAGCGGTTTACTCTCCCTATACTACTTATGAACTGACGTAATTAGTATTCGCTTAATTGATCTATATCGAAACAAGTTTATAAGGTATATGTGAGAAGTCTCTCATGAGAAACTGAAGCGGGTACGCGATTCCCTTTGATTGAGCACATCTATCATGTCTTCATCATTATATGTAGTGATCATTAAAGACGAATACACTTGTTGTGTACACGAGTGACAACTCGTAAATAATTATGAAGTGTTTAAGTCCCTGGCTAAGTTAAGGAAATCTTTGAGCATTCAAGTCAAGTATTCATTAATCAAAGGGTTAAAACTTATGAGTAGGAATGAAGTTAAAATTGATTCCATAAAATGGTTAAAAACAAAGTAAATGGAATGAGATGGGTTGCATATTTAGAAAAAACCTAAGCAAAATGGAGTAACATCTTTGGTCACATATGCCATATTGAGTAGAATATTGTGAGTGAATGGTTATTGTCCAAAGCAATCATTTCAGTATAAAATGTTGAAAACCCCACAGGGAGAAACAAGGTATGAGAGTTCCTATTTGTGGCCATGGGAATTGACAACTCTTTTATTCCTTTTGATGAGCCAAAAAATTCAAACACAGAGGGAATGATTGATTGGAAAGAGCTTTGGAGATGAATTATTTTGTGGAAAAACAAATGTATAAGGAAGGAATTAAGACCCCCAAAATCAACAGTGAGATTCCATCACATTTGCCCTTTTGTTTTCTAGTCAAATGTTTCCTTCCATCAGTACAGTTTATTTACAAATTGCCCAAAACACCCTTCACATTCTCAGCTGAAAATGACATAAATACCCCTATCTTAAGAAGCCAAATTTGAATGAAAAAAGAGTTGGCCAAGTCCACACGTTTTTGTTTCACGGGAATGTTTTAATTATTTTTGAAATGGTACTTATTATGTATTTATGTTTGGAATTAAAATCCAAAGAGAAAGATGGAATTGAATTGATGATGCTTTTAATTTCACTATATATTGATATTTGCAATTTCCATTTGTGGTATAGCGTTGCAGCTTTACTTGTTACTTATTGGGTTGTCTTTTTGGGCAAATGGCTCAGCCTTTTGCGTGAAGTGAACTAAGCTCTCTTTCCCTTATGATGCAAAAGAGAGAGATAAAAGGCTAAATTCCTGGGGAATTTCATTTTCTTTTTGAATAAAACAAGCATATATAATATTATTGTGTATAAGGTAACAAAAAAGTGGAGGCTAGGGGAGGGTGTTAAAATCAATGACTTTTTTGGTTAATATTTTTACTTGTTTTGCATAAAAATTCTTGCTTACAAGCAATGAAAAGAGAAAGCAGCCATGAAATTTGAACCACATTCTGCACATGCCCCCTTCCTGCAAACACTTTCCTTTGCCTAGAAAATAAATCATTTTCCGGGCAACCAAACACACCAATTCCAATACTATAGTTTTCTGTAACATGGGATGGGCTTTGCATTTAGTCCAAGGATTTGAAAGATCATGGCCACAACTGCAAGCTTCTTGTTAAATCAGTCTTAAATTGAATGTCTTGACCAATAATTCCATTTCCATGAATATAATATGATATTTTATTATAAATTTTAGTAATTGAAGAGAGAGGAAAAAGAATGATAATAATAGAGGTCTGTGACAATGACTGTGACTGTGAGGTTGTAAAAGTCATGTCGACAATTGGTAAAAGACAAGGGGAAGCAATTAATGAAGAAGGTGAGTGACTGACCAATGAGAGGGGGCTGTGACGTAGAGGGGGGGGGAGAGTAGCGGGGGGGGTGGGGGACAGAATGAAACAAAAGGGCCAAAGTGCAGCTTTAGCTTTAGGGCACGTTGCAAAGAGGTCTCGTGTACGTCGTCGTCGTCGTCTCTGCATTGCATTGCATGGTGTTGCCGTAATTTATACTTGTTTTCTTTTTCCACCAATTATTGCTATCATCATTACTCTTCTTTTGACTCGGACACACACCTCTCAGTCTTTATATACACGTGACAATCACGTGGTCGTTCTAAGAGAATGAATGTCTTGCACTCCATTTATTCTGCCTAATTTATATATCTCTTTACCATATTATATATAATTATCCTTTACAAGCTTTTTCGTTTTTCCTAAAGTAATGGATTGTGTACATTTGATGGAATTGACCCAAATAATAAAATATACATTGATTGTGCGGGGAGAATACATGCT
>JAYMTP010001062.1:0-26691 GCA_036897365.1 Geranium brycei | reverse complement strand
CGGAGGCCCAGGCCCGTGTCCCCCGGCGACTGCCACAGCGACTGCGACTCCTCGTCCTCGGTCGACGACGGCGACCTAACGTCGTCGTTTCGGAAAGTGTTGCCGTTCGATCTCAACTTGCCTCCGCCGCTCGACGGACCCGATCTGTACGTCGACGACCTTCACGCCACCGCTCTTCGCCTCTGACCGGTTACGTTTAATGCTCATTTTAACCTTCTCCCGTTTTTTTTATGATAAAAAAATGGAAGCTTTGGTGCTTTGGTGGTTGAAGAGAACATGGGTTCTTTATTTCGAGATTTATGTGTAGATTTTAAGCAAATCTGAATCTGGGTCGTCATGCGATCTAGGGTTTGTGTTCAACCTTTCATGACCCATGAGCACTGTGTGTCCTGTACTGTTGAATCTGTGTCATAGCAAAAATGGATCTGAACTTGAGGTTTCAGTGTTTCACACACCTCTTGATCTGGTTTTCATCACCAATCTGTTTCTTGCTTTTTTTTGTACAAACCATTATCTAATCAAGAAAAAAAAATTATATCTTTAAATTTCATGGTCTCTATTCAGATGGTTTGGGTTCCTGTTGATGTTGCATTTTCAGATGTTGCAAATGTGGATGTTCTGTTTGTGATATTGTGCCTCTTGATGATTTGATTTGGTAACAACCAACCACTATAGCATTTGCTTGTGAATTGTGATGTTTGTGGGATAAGAACAAAGCAACTTTAGGGTTTTGAAATGAAATGAAATGAAATGGGCACTTTGTAAAGTAATGTTAATGGGTATTGCAATGTTATACATGATGTGTTGAAAGGGTTTTAGGATAAGAACCATTTGTTGATCATGTGAGTCTTTGTTGAGTCAGGAAGTATCATCAATGTATTATCTATCCTCTTCCCAAGAATTTTCTGGAAAAACACAACCTGATTTTGTTTTTAAATCTTTTATAATCCTTTAAATGGGTTTTGAGAAATATTTACCTATATCCTTATATTTGATGCTTCTGTGGAATGTAATCTATTAGGTGCACCGCAGAGAGATAATTCTGGAGAAAGATGCTTTGTTGCTCCTCTAAGATCTAATGAGATAGCATGAAAATCATGCTTATTTTCCACAAAAAGCCATCACATGTTCACCATCTGTTTCATGTCCCCAAATGGTAGCAAAATGCATGTGATGAACACATGATTTCCAGAACAAGCTACAAGAACTTTTCTATTTACAAAAACAAGAAGCATAAGTAATTTTCAAATTCCAACAGTTTCTTTACAGGGCTCTGCACTCATCAACCTCTCCTCTCCTAATTATTTTCTTGCAGAACTCATTTATTATGTTTGTTAAAGCCATTTCAGGAAGATCCATCAAAACCAAACATCTACCCTCATCTTCTCATATTCAATTGCTTCTATTATTTCATTAACCTAACAGGACACTCATGAATCATGATTCATGAATCTTCCCTATTAATTTTGCCCCCATACTAATTCTGGGGAAGGAGCTTTGAATTTTGTATCAATGCAATCATGATTTTCTTGAGGCCAAGTAGTTGGGTATTGGGTTTGGTATGTTAGGTCGTTACTCCACCAATAATTAATAAATTCCATGTCAAGATAATAAATTCCTGACCGATTTTTGTTTGTTGGGTGCACTGTACTGTATATCGATTACGGTCTAAACAATTTCTGGTTCAATTTAAGCAACTTTTATGCTAAGAAAACGTATTCCGAAATTGGTTAAAAAAGTTCGAACTTTGTCATCTTTTTAGGTGTTAAAGTAAATACAATTAATATACTTCTTAAACTGAATGTCTCTTACAAATGCATTAGTATGGATTTGTGCATAATTTTGATTGTAATATTTGCAGTTATCTAAATAGGATTAATTTTGACAAGTGGGTTAATATATTTAATTAATCCTTAGTCCGTATGAAGGTCCATAAACTGTTGTGACAAATAAGGGCCTATTTTCATTTATATATTGCCATAAAAATCATTTTAAGTAAGTTTGAAACGTTGAATTGTAGGGGTAAGCATTTTAGACCGGTCTCAAACAAGACCGAATTAGAACTGAGACCAAAAAATTGAGAATTATGATTATTTGGTCGGATTCGGTTATGAAATTAGAGAGCCATTTGAATTCAGGTCTAATTTTGAGAGGGCAAAATTGCCGATTAACCGAACATGAACCGGTCAAGCCATCTATGTGTAGCGCTTTAGGCGTGCCACCACACCACCAATACACCTCTCTTCTCTTCTCTCTCTGTCATAATTTCCAATTGTCGAACGCTCGAACTCACTCAAAAAACTAAAGCAATATATCATGATTTCAGGTCCTAAATCTTAAACGAACAGAATAATTCTACAATAAAAATGAAAACTTGATATTACATTGATACTCTCGAAAACACTAGATGGGCTGATGAGTCAAATCCTCAAAAGGCCAAATTGTTTACAAACATCAAGATAAAACCCTAAATGAAATTGATACGAATATATACAAAGCCAAAATATTTCCCACGATTTTTTCACAGTCTCACTCTCTCTCTCCACCAACCTGAGCTGGTACGAATTGAGGAAGAAGATAACAAAAAGGAAACACGTGGGCCCATATATCCAACGGCTAACTGAGCCCCAACTCCCAGCACAAAAGGGCATCGCTCTCCCAACACCCAAAACGCCTCGTTGCAATAATCCAACGCAAAATTACTTCTCTGCCATTACTCCCAAAAGAAATACAATTTAATTTTTTGACTATCTCCTCCTCTTAACATGCTTCCCAATTCACTACCCCAATTTAATTTTTTTTGACTATCTCCTCCTCTTAACATGCTTCCCAATTCACTACCCCAATTTAATTTTTTGACAATCTCCTCCTCTTAACATGCTTCCCAATTCACTCTTTTCTCTGCAATTTTGATAAGGCTGTGCAAATTTTGACCAAACCGACCGAACCGGCCAATTCAATTACCGAACTGACAGAACCAGTTGGCCACGATTCGGTTTTCTGTAATAACCGAAGGTGATGCGGTTCAATCTGCGATTCCAAACCCCTGAACCGTCAGTTAACCAAATTGAACCGAACCACTTATAATGTAAAAAATGTTTGGATGCATCTAGGTTCAAACCCATGACCTGCAGGATGGAAATAGCGCATTACAACTGTGCTACTTAAGAAGTTGGTTTTTGTGTTACTTTCTTAATGTATATTTAGTTTTTGACAACTTAATTTGAGACAAACTGAAAGTCTCACATCGCTTAGAAGAGAGCTTAATGCTCCTCTCTCCATCTATACAATGGAACCTATGTTTTTTTTCAAAAGTCAAGTTGTTCTTGACCTTATTTGTGTTGAGAGCACATTATATATGATTATAAAACTTAATTTGATTTTATTGTTATTTATTTTAGTAATATTTTCATATAGAGCTGCAACTTGCTCAATTATAGTTTAAATTTGATCAGAAAATTTGATTTTTGGTTGATTGAATAATTTTGGGTTGTGTATTTTGGACTTACGCTCTCACCAATGGGCCGGAAAAGCACCAAAAATCCATGGCCCATTCACGTCGGTCAACTGACCAAACCGTCCGAACTGAACTGGTCAATTGGTTGGTTATAACCGAATTGACTGATCGGCCATTGGTATAGACATTCCAACCGGTTCGGTTTGGTTTTCAAACCGTGACCACCCCTTATACCTTGCATAGAGTTTCATGCTCCTTCCTAGTTCAACTGAAGTCTGCCTATAGGGATGTAGCCTCAAATACATACAATCCCCAACTTGTAACATCCTTTTTGATCTCTTCTTATAAGCAAAAACCTCATTCTTTCTTGAGTTGAAGCTAAATTCTCCTTGAGCAGTTGGTAGTTTAAAAGAAGTGTGAAAAGAGCTATTATACCACAATTCTGCATAACTCAACCAGCGAGTTCATTTCTTTTGAAATTGATGTGTCATGCTCCTCAACTAATTCTTTAAGCATTGGTTTATCCTTTATGTCTAGATATCATTTTGTGAGTGGTAAGTAGTTGAAAATTTCAAGTTGGTGCCTAGTTTTTTGAAGAGTTCTTTCCTCAAGGCACTCAAGAAGACTCTATATCTATGAAGGGCCGATAAAACTTTATCTTGAGTCTATGTGTAGTTGCAAAAGTGTCCCCCACTGTAGATTATCATGCCATTCACAAAAACTCTATTTCTCGTCTGATTTCATAACCCTGCGGTGCTACTGATAACTAGAAAATGAGTGTTCCACCATCTTGATCTCCTTGGTAACTGTTGAGAACTTGCTGCATCCACACTGATACCACAAAGAATTCCAATAATTTTTCCTCTTCCCCATGTTCAACTCTTGATAAAACATCAACTACAAAATTCTTCCTCCCCCTTTTTGTACTCCACTTGTGCTGGAAGGCTGTGGTTAATTCAAAAGTTTCAGAGTTTGATGATTAGTTCTAATAGTAAAATGGCGATTGTATAGATACTGCTCAAATTTATAAACTGTAGAAACCATTGCCATTAGATCCTTTTCATAGGTGGATAAGACATTACCTTTAGGTCCCAAGGCTTGGTTGAAATATGCCAAAGGCCTTCCCTCCCTCTTGCATTAGCACAATCCCAATTCCCTTATCATAATCATTTGTTTCAAGCATGAATGGTAGCTTAAAATAAAGTAGCCTTAACACAAGAGCCTCAATCATCTTATGTTTCAACGATTTAAAACTCTGCTCAGCTCCCCAACCTTATTTAAAATTGTCCTTCTTTAAAAAGGTCAGTCAAAGGTTTAGCAATTACACGCCGCACCCTTTTATAAATCCCATGTAATAACCTATGAGGCACAAGAAGCCCGTAAGATCCTTTAGATTCATAGGCTCTCACCGCTTTATCGACTAAATTCATCAACTATTTTAAATGAAAACAAGTAAAAAATTAGTTTGTTCAAATAAAGTAAATAATTACATGTCTTCCAGAAGTAGCGGTTTGGACGCACACTTCTTATTACAATGTTGCGGATTTGAATCTTGTGTGAGAGGGGTGAAAATGGTTTATAAGTATATTAAGAACACGAAGTAATTTCAAAAAAGAGTAAATAATTACATGAAGATTAGACAATTACAAATTCATCTTTACAATATTACTTAAATTAATTAATTGATGAATTTTACATGGACTTGACTTGACACATGAACATGTTTGTAGATTTTGTTTTTGACACAAAAGCATATGACAGGGATGATTTAACTCAACAAAAGATTTAGACGAACAAAACTTCTTAGTTCTTATTTTCCTGTTTAAACAAGTTAATAGATCCACGTATCATGTAACTTTTAACGAAGCATGGTTATTTAAATTTCTGTTTGGTTACCCAGAATCTTTTGATTGAACTAAGCATACTGTAGGACTTTCGCTGAATCACCCGCCGTATCTCGATTAGGATGCATCATGCAGCGATTCAGAGAAATCAGGAGCTCGATTCTGTGCTCAATCGCAGTGCCCAGTCTGTAGAGGAAAGCTCTGGAGTCATGGGCTTCTGTTCACCACACCTATTTCTGACCAAGGTTCAATTTTTACCAAATGGGTGTCTTTTATTTCCATGGTTTTTTTGTTATAGATTGTGCTTTGGTTAGGTTTTTGTGGGTATCAAATTTCTTGACTGGTTTTGATGTTTAGCATTATTGATAATTTTAGGATATATTTGGGAATCATAGGGTTGTATTCACACTTGGAACTTGTTTGGGTAGGTGAGTTGTATTGAATTCAGTTTTTGGTTCCTTACCTTTTTCATGCTTTGTGACATTAATATGCCATGATCTATTAATTAGGAGTCTGTTACCAAATTATACAATATGCCGCATTAATCAATGGCTTGAATCAAGTTGGGAGTATTTTCTTGCACGATTTGGCTTTGTTGTTGCAGCTTTACGCTCTTTGGATAAATGATGGTTTTTGGTGAAATGGAATGACGGAAGAGCAATTGGGTTTGTCGGCACTTCCTCATAGCCATATGTTAAAGCTATGTGGTTTAGTTGAGTGCAAGAGTTGGGATTTGGATTTGTGGCATACATGTGCTGCCGGGTTGATTTTGAGTTGTTATGACATGTTATAACATCATTATGTTTTGGACATATATTACAACATACCCTCATTAGGTAAACTAAAATCTTTATGTTGGAATCGTATTGATTTGAGCTTGTTATATCATATTGGTCGGGACAGTGGTCCATTTTTGTTTAATTGTACAATAGCTATTAGCCGGGGATCTTTGGAGGCACAGCCTTCTTTGTGGAAGGGACGTTGCACTAATTTTCCAACCCAAAGCATAATGTATGTAGAATCATACATTATTCAAGAGGAAGCATGCTATTATGGACTGGTTCCTTATGTCGTTAGTTAGAAAATCTAGTTATCTGCTTCCATGCTAATTTGCTTGTTAAGAGAAAGCTTGTTGTGGTTATTGATTTTGCATGTGTGGATGTATCATTGAAACAAAGGGCTTCTTTTTCTTTCACTGTATTATAGTTAGGGATGGCAGTATTTTTTTCCTATTGAAAGAACGATTAAGATTATGTCATTCAGTGGCTGATTTACGTTTATTGTGGTGAAAAGAGCCATCGGTAGGCCGTTAACTCAAGAACGTATGATTGTGGAAATAGAATAATGTGGAACACTACTGACATCCCTCACTTCCTTGGTTACGGACGCAAATATGCTCTTTCTTATTTTGTCGAAATGTGCAGCTTCTTCTGGGAGATCTCATTGGTCACGATAAAGATAAGTTTGTCACTCTCTATACTCATAATTATGCTTTTCTGGATTATGTTATGGCTCATAACGCTAAGGAAACTGTCTATGATCAACTCATAACTTTGTTATAGTTTCGTATAGGAAATCTAAATATTTCTCTCATATAACGTGTTATAGTGATACAAACCTGATTTCTTACCTTTAGATGTTCAGTTTATAAAATCGGTCTCTGGTTTTCAAATTTTCGGTATTGACATTGTTCAGTACAATTGGCATTGGCAATCTATATTCTGGTTCTAAATTTTTCTCAATATTTTTCAGGTTCTATGCTTCTGTATTTATGGAAGGATATTCTGAAGTCCCTAACATATTGAACTCATAACCAAATATTCCCGTAACGATACACTGATGGTTACTGGTTACCATTGTTTCTTAAGTTTTTTTGTTCAAAAGCATGGTGTCGTGGATCGAACACAAAATGTATTTGCCCAACTTAGGATTTTATGAGATTTTATTACATCTATTTATGATCAGGATTGAGACTGGTGACTTGACGATGAATGGGTTGTTTCAATAAGAATCCTCAACCAAATCTGTCACCGTTACCCATCATTAATTACTTCCCAAAAACTGGAATGCACTTTTGACTTCATATTTTTCTGCTGATATGTCCAAATCCATTAGCCAAAAGTATCCCAGACCACTTGGCACTGCAAAAGAATTAGGCAAACATTTTGGTATAAAATCGATAAACCATAGGCTCGTCTATGTTGTTGGCTAACTGTATCAGGTTCCTTATTTTGTTAAGGAATCTGTTCTCAACTCCAATCGACCTTATACTTTTCCAGCTCAGAGTCTTCTTGTTTAGGAATTTCATAAAAAAATATCTTACAGATTTGTCTTATTTATCTATGAATCATCTCAATGCAATGTGTGTGTGATTGTTTCTATCCTAGGAATGTCAATAAATATTTTAACAAGGAAAGGCTTTGATTTTAAGGCTGGGTAAATAAATGTACTAACTGGGTAAGGATTTGATAAAAATCAATTAATCAATCCCATATAGGAAGAAAATCAAGTTCCTTGTCAATTACGAAAGCTGAGGTTCATGTATAGGGGATATAGGATAAAACCATATAACATATCTTTCGTGTTCTGCTTGTAAGTGGAGTTTTTTCTGGTATAAATTACGGGAAGGCTTGAAGTGTGTCCTAAGTTTCTGGTACACATATGGCTCACACTTCCACCACTCTACTTCTAGTCGTACTGTTTTGCGTTGCAGCTTCTAATGAAGCAAGAACAAATAATCACATGATGAGTTTGGTTTACGCGCCTGTTGCCGATGATACCATATGTGGATCGATGATAGAGACACAAGGCTATGCCTGCCAAGAACACAAGGTACAGTAGTACCATGTACCAAAACGTTTGGTTTTCTCGGTTTATGTAATTTTTAGTTGAATATATTAATTTTTCAGGTTACAACGGAAGATGGTTATATTCTTAGTATGCAGAGGATGTCAAGGGGGCGTTCTGGCAAGGCAGCGGACAAACCACCAGTCTTGTTGCAACATGGGCTCTTAACGGTTTTTGAATCACATGACATGAACCTAGTACATTAAGGATATGTAAAATTGCTCGGGTTGATGATTATGGTTACCGTTTGTTGCTGTTTTGCAGGATGGCGCATCGTGGTTGGTGAATTCTCCTAACGAGTCATTGGCATTCATCTTGACGGAGAATGGGTTCGATGTCTGGATTGCTAATACTCGTGGAACCAAGTATAGCCGGGGACATACCTACCTCAGTCCCAATGGCCTGGTTCTGATTGTTCCATTTCAGCGAATACAGATCTTTGAATTTTTTTTCTTCGTATTAGTAACATATTTTGTTATATTTTCATAGGCTTATTGGGAATGGTCATGGGATGAGCTGGCTGCTTATGATCTTCCAGCTTTTTTCCAATATGTCTATGATCAAACTCATCAGAAAATGCACTATGTCGGGCATTCCTTGGTCAGTAACCTCGTTTTCTTCAACCATTTCATTCCATTTTGGGCACGATCTTTAGATTCAGATTCATATTTTGAGATAGTGATGCTTGAAATTTCGGGTTTCAGGGTAGTTTGACGCTTCTAGCCGCGCTTTCTCAAGAAAAGCTGTTGAACATGTTGAGATCAGCTGTTTTGCTGAGCCCAATCGCCTATCTTGGTCAGATGAGTTCGGTACTTGCAAGAAGTGGCGCTTATTTGTTTTTAGCTGAAGTAAAGCAAATTTGCAAATATTTATCGTTTCTTTTTTACACAAACATGTATTTTAGACTCTGAATATACAGTCGATACATCTTTTCCCTTTACCCTACCATTTTGTTTTCAGGAATTATACTGGGCCGGTATCCGGGAGTTTGTTCCAAACGGGTATAACACCAACTCACCGATACTGCCACATTTTATTACTGGATTTCCGGATAAATGAAGCTCTTACATCAATTGTTGTCTAGAAACCTTGTGTTTAAATTTACAATGAATCATGAAATGGAACCTGTGATTTTTTTCCTCAAATGAACAGGACGGATGTAACCAAGGTTATTGCAGAAATATGTCATGAACCTGGCGTAAACTGCTCAGCTTTTATGAATATTGTGAATTCATTCACAGGTACTGTCAACGCAACACCTATTTGTTGGCTTATTTTAATTTCTACCTTATTCTCTCTTGATAATACTGTGTTCGTTCCCATTTACAGGACCGAACTGTTGTGTTAATTCGTCAAAAATATATGTTATTCTCGAGCATGTACCTCAATCTACTTCAATGAAGAACTTGATCCACCTATCGCAGAGTAAGCCCCGAGTTCTGAGTCTGACATAACTACAAATAACTTCTGTTTAGTGTTCGATTATAAGTAACTGTAGCTGGGTTTCTGGGTAGTGGTTCGACAAGGAAGCCTAGCAATGTATGATTATAGCAACAAAATCATCAACATGGAAAATTATGGGAAGCCAACTCCTCCTGTATACAACCTGACCAACATTCTGAGCAACGTTCCACTCTTCTTTGGGTGTGGAGGGCAGGACTTTCTGTCCGACGTTAAGGATGTGCAGGATCTTCTACAGAGCCTCGACAATCATGAACATGATGATCTTGTGGTGCTCAAAATACAAAACTATTCTCATGTAGATTTTATTTTCGGCATAAATGCTAACCAGCTTGTCTATAATCCTCTCATCAACTTCTTTGAGAAGCACTGAGTTAAATCTAGTATTTGGTAGAGTTCTCGTTTTGTTTGCAGTTTCATGTATGACGCGCACTTTGGCAAGAATTTTATCATGAAAAAATGTAGAATTCATAGCTTATTAGTGATTTACTCATTTTTTTAGTAATTACACTTTCCCGACACTACGTGAAAATGATGAAGGTATTAAGAACATGATGAAAAGAGAAATATATTCGGACATGTTGTATTCACGCGGCGGAAAAGGGTACATATGCAGTTACAATGCATCTAATAAAGGAAAACAAATCAATGCGATAAAATTGTGATCGGTTTGTGAACTATTTACAAGAGAGAATCATGCGATCGGGATGGGAAGAAATCTTGGAGATTTCTTTCCCTCAACAGTCAATACATAATGAAATATAGCACCTAAACAAAATCAGAAATCTAGCAACAAATAAGAACACCAGAATTACGTGGTTCGTTGATAATGTGTCGACTGCATCTGTATGCATATAGAAACTCTTGTTGAGAGAGAACGAATTACATAATGTAGTATTTTATGTTACTAATCTGACAGAACGTCCAAAATTGGGTTCGGACATCAAATCACTAAAACTCGAACATAGAATTCAGTGGGCCTTGGGAACTCCAGACCCCATGTCAGACATGTTGCCCCGGACCCTGGCTCGCTGACATATAACTTCCACTAAAAACAAAGGTACTGCATTACTTCAGCATACACATATACAACGTTAGCTTTTATATGAAAATGTTGAAAATGAAGTTTTGCAGGAAAAGGTGTCAATGATAAATATTTGGCCTAAACCTAAAGTGGGCATGAGCGGCTCTATAAGTTTCCATGAACAAGTCATGATCATGACTTGCTTGAGCTTCCCCTTGTAATGGCATTGGCATGTAGAGCTCGTCACAACTCACAACATGCGCTCTTCGTTCTTGAACTTCTTCATTGGTTCTCGTCCTTGCAGAGCTCAACACATAATTCTTCAACTTCCTCCAATATTTGACCATCTTCTTCATTTTCATGCTGTGGGGTATTGTGATTCTGATAGTAGAGTTAAATAGGGAGTAGGTAACAAGACTTTGGTGTGTCACATGGATCATATGACTGACTCATATCCATACATATGGGGCTTGCTTTTAATTTGCAGTTAGTTGCCAAAAGAAGGAAAATGATTGTAGGCAATATGGGTCTTTTCTGTCTTTTTCTTATTTTTAGAAACTTTCCCCTTGATAACCTATGGATAACTCAATAACTAACTAGTTGACGTCGTATAATTTTTCAGACATGGTGGCACAAGACATGATGGGGATATTTGATTGCAGAAAACGGTCGGAAGCTTGAGAGTAGTCGATGGAGAGAGAGGGGTTACACTTCAAAAATTTAAAGCACATTTAGAGTTTTTTAGTCCTTTTCACATCTTAATTTAAGTGTAACAATTTTACGATTCTAAGGTATTTTTTAAAACGAAAAAATATTTGTGTAATAAGTGCGAAACATCTTATTGAATGTGCAATACAGTGACATTTTCCCTATTTTAAATCACCATAACAAATGTTTTTCAACCGACTTATTTTCTAATAGTGAAGTCTTGGCGGGAATGCTTTATGCTGAGTATATTGTATAAATACTCGGGTATAATTTTGTTGGAAGAAATGTGAAGATACGATTTGTGATGATGACGATGATGAATAAAACCATTTATGAACTTCCTTCTACTTGGTTCACTTGCTAAATACAGTTGTAGCTGGGAAGCTTTCCGAGTCTAACAGGAAACATTTGCAGGTTCTTGACTTCTACTTTATCAGGAAAAAAACATAAAAACATGTTTATATATATGACCGATAGGTCGTATTTTATGATGAAGGCACTGCATATGTTATCTAAAAAATTAGGGAGGAGAGAGTGAAGAATTACTCATCCACTTTCATTTCTCACCTTCAATTTCCTCCATGTGAAAGAATTTCACAAGCTAGAAACAGAATTCTTGATCCTCCATATGCATTCTTCTCTCAGTGGTGAATCCGCAAATATTGCTTTTATGAGATCTTCCACCTGCAATTAAAGTGATTCTCAATATCCGGAGACGAAGATATGATTCAAACGTTTCAGCAGATACATGCAGAACATAAAGCATCCGCTCTCCAAACCGCTTCTTAGGATTGTCGTTTTTATTTCAGTTCTTCATTTCAATTTCTTTGTTCTGTATTTTTTATTTCATTGTATTGTTTCTTTGAGTTTTCTTTCCCCATTTTGGGAATCGATTTCTCTATTTCTTTGATATAATTGTTTTAATTGCTGATAAAAAAACAAGGTCATGCAGATATACCTCTGATACTGTAAAACCAGCAGTGAAGAGTTCTCCACTCTCCCAAGCTATTAAGATGGATTTCAACTGCATATCCATTAGATCTGTGGAGAGACAATATTAGAACAAGAGAAAAGTATTGGGCTACCTATTCAGAAACAGCAACTATAGCAGAGGCAAAACAGAAGCATCAACCAGAAAACATACCAGCCAATTTCCTAATTTTAAGTAAAGACGGTATGAAAGAATCAAGAGGCGGAATAGAAATTTCTGATGCGTTCTCATTTTGGTTGACTAAGACCAGGGACTCAAACAACGGATACAGATTTTCCAGCATCATCTGGATCAGTCTTTGAAGCTGCAAATGTGGAAATTTTCGATTAGGAATATACACTCTCTTTGATAATTAAGTGTTCTTTGAAACTCTTCTTTTCAAATAAATGAATTATATACATAAATTGTCAACAATATCACATACTGTACATATTAGATACACGTGTGCCCAAATTGGGGACGGCTCATGAGAACTTTGAATAACTACCAGTAAACCATACCTGTGATGTCTCCTCTGCTGCCAAATCATCTAAGAGGAGTATTTCCTTTGCTATTCTAGAAAACACGGTTTCTAGAGCCACACACATGCCTTCTTTATAAGTTAAAGGCTGCAACAGGGGCTCCCATATAATACGCACTTTCTCTAGGATATAAACAACCTGATCAAACATATGACATCTTATCATGGAAAAATAATACAAGATGAATTATTTTACTGAAACAAAGGCGTGGCAGTACATACCTGTTCTAAACTGAACTTCGCTGATTCGAACTGTTGGATTTCATGGGTATTTTGAAACCCATCTGCTCCATCCATAGCCTAATGCAAAATTTTTCCAAATGTAAACACTGAATAGCAAAACCAGTAAATGCTATGCCAAGAAACATTTCAGCAAAGAGTACCTCTTTCAAATTAACAAGAACAAGTCGAACTTGTTTTCGTATAGTTTTCTCAGCCATTATATGAAACTTTGGTGCCATATCAATGAACACAGCATGCTCCTTGATGCAACTTGGGAAGTCTGAGCGATACTGAAACGACAGCGTTATTATGGGATAACAAATAAAAGATAAACAGAAGGCTACATATACCAACCAGTATCTGTCATTTCTTCCCCTCAAGTCTTTGTAATATATATTTCAGATCATGTAACTATGTAAGAGGTTATTTAAGAAAAAACCTATTATTACCCTCAAGTTTTTGTATAACCTATGTTTTCTTATGTTGATGAATAAACATCAGGAGAACATCCAGCAAATGTGACTGTATTAGCATGTTATAACACCAATGTTTTCGACGAAGGCCAGCATAAGTTCAACTTTCCCCCTTATCTTAGGGAAAACCTATAGGAGGGAGATGCAAAACACACTGGGTTCCTAAATATTCTCTTTTATCACATATATCATATATGCATACCTCAAATGCGAACCCAAGAATCTCCTGAGATATATAAAGACAATCATTGTGCATGAGAATGGCAGCCTGGTTGACCCTATTGAGCAGTTTTTCTAGCTTCACAAGTCGAATGAGAAGAAATGGCAATCAGATGTACATTCTATAGGCCAAAGAATATTGGAATATATGTATAGCACATTAATCCCCCCATAATCTAGCAAATATAAGAGTTTTTTCCCATGACAACCACAACATAAGAGGTTTATTAGATAGATGGCATCGAATATAATTTACTACCTTTCATGCACTAACCTTGACAGGAATAATAGCTTCGTAGAGAAGTAGTGCATCCCTAGCAGCTCGATAAAGTTCCATAACAACTCTTGTGGATGACAAGCAAAGATCCTGCAAACAGTTGTTATAATTGATCAAAATTATGCCCGAGAGGAGTTTATTTTAGTTTATTTGTAGTAATTCATTCACTTCAGATTCCATTCTGTGCTACACATAATGGCAATCTAATTTAAAAAGAAGGTACATAAAAATACAAAAGGAGTTGATGCTTATCAAAGTGACGCCTAGTTCACAGTTGGGTTGAACAGTTACCAGAGTAATTCTCTGCTGCTATCGATTATGTTACCATTTCACTTAGAATAAGAGGAAGGAATACGAAAGACTAATATAAGTCAGATAGTTAGTTTTACTAGTCACAACTGACCTTAGCATTACTCCTGTTGTGAGCCAAACAACTCATCTTTCTATATTACATGACTACAGACTGTTACAGTTACACGCAAAATCTCCCATACAACCCTTACTCTCCAAATTAAAAGGAAGTCCTCCCTTGATATGTAGAAAAATACATAGGAAATAGCTCAATAAAAATCTAAAAATCTTTGCCATTAGTCAACTATGCCAAGCAGAAGAACCTAAGAAGAAACTTGCCACTTCCACATCTGTATAACTAGAACAATAAATAAATAAAATAGAGCTCCTGGATTTTCTAATTTGTTTCTTTTCAATTTCAATTTTGTAGTTTCACTTCTTTTTACTGTTTCTAGAGCTTCCTTTTCCCACCTTGGAAATTGACTCTCTTTTCTTTAACTTTAATAGAAAATTGCTTATACAAGAAGTTATAAGAGAAAGGCCTTTTAGTTTCTACTTACATGAAGTGTCTGATGCACTAGCTTCATTAGTTGGGAAGCTGCTTTCGACACCACACATGGCTCGGACAGAAAAAGCAAGTCAACAATGTCATCAGAAGACTCCACGGCATCTGTATACTCCTGAAGAAATTTCAACCGTTAGAAAGCTAATGCATGAAAAAAAATAAACTGGAGAGAGAGGATAGAAAATACAGGCATTTCTATGTTAGAAGCTCACTTGAGGAGCAAGAAAGTCACATTGTAGAAGAAAATTTCTAGCCTTTGCCAAGATTTCTGTCTTCTTTCTATATGCAAAGTGAACCTCCACATTTTCTGCAAAACCGCTCAATCTTTCATCACTGCTGTCAGATGCTGAAATGAACATCATTTCCTTTAAAGCATTCTCAAATTCAGATGTTAGTTTGATAATGTTCTGAAACTCAGCAAGTTTTGAAGCATCATCCGGGAGAACCTGAAAGAGAACAGCCTAGAAATTGAATCTCAATGCAGAATAAATATAACCACCGATACCCGCATGCAAAATTCACAGATATCAAGGAGACTACGTATTTTGAATTAACATATTGGCAAATTATATTAGTGAACAACACAACCATTTTACATACACAGTGGGCGGGGTGAGCCGTGAGGGGAGTTGGGGAAAGTTATATATACATATTGCCTATAAAACTGAATACAAAAAAAGTTGACATTCAATGGAAAACCCAAAATTCTAAAAGCATCCACCTAGCGTGGGGGGTCTGACCTCTATGTAGCAAAGGAATTAATGAATATAATGCATGAATGTTGGGCATAAAAAAATGGGAGGCCAAAGTCCAAGGCTCAAACTCAAGTTTGAGAGTAATGCTGTTTGGGCCAAGAGTGAGTAGATCCCATTTTAGGATGTCTCTTTCTCTTTAATTTATTTCCCTTTTGCCGATAAAAAAAATCACTCATGCATACGTATTTCAACTGATAAGATTTAACTCAAGTATGGTAATTATCAGACGACAAACTGCATGAAGGCACAACCACAAACAACTCAATAAGTTGAAGTAAAGAAACTGAAAATACTAAACCTTTGAAAGAAAGTTAGAAATAATAAGCTCTGATATCCTAGGCCATGTCAACCTTCCAAAACATCTGGTCCATGAAGCATTTTGCAAGCATATGCATTTGGAGATAAACTTAATGACCTGGATTATCCCCAAAAAGATAGCTTCACAATCTACTTTTTCCATCTGCAGATGGGCCATTAAACATAAGCAATTAGAATTTAGATAAATTCACGGCAAAGTAAATTATAGATGATTTATTAATTCAACTGATAAAGTAGCAGTGATTTTTTCAGCTACAGAACTATCATTCAAGAAGAAAAAAATTATGAGCAAAGAATGCAAAGTACTTAGTTCTTACAGCAATGGGGTAAAAACATTACAGTTGAGGAAGCACATATAGTTTTATTCTGACATCATATGCTCAACCCATCGACATTTTTTACCTTATCATCCGATGATACCATCTTCAAAATTGCTTCATTCAGTTCTCCAGTATCCATGTTTAATTCTTCTACAAATGAAATTGAGTAGCCACAATTTATGATGGGTGTGATGACGGAATTGATCACCAAGTGGCCTACTTTAGAAAATCCATAGTCTAATATACCAATTTCCTACAAAATCAGCTGAACAAAATTAAAGCAATGAACTCATAGGCAAATCCGTTTCCATTTCACAATAAGCTTACAAAAGTAAATTAAACTCTAGAAGACCAAATTTGAGTTGTAGCTGGTCGATAAAAACAGGATATTCTGAAAGTTTAAACACCCTTTTCTGGACAGTGTGTGATACAACTTCATTGACATGATCTGAAACTTTAGAAGTCTCCATTATCATTGTCTTGCATTAAATTTGAACAAAACAGCAAATTAGCAGCTAAAAGTGCGGCTCAGCAGAAGTAGGACAGAACTAAAACAATGATAAGAACTCACATCCATTGCTTCCAAAACTGCACGAAGATCAACCCCGCTGATTCCATTTACACTTAAGTGATTCTTAACAATGATTCTGTTAGACTCCTCCTCAAATTGTACAGCATCTTCCAGGAATTTTCCTAGCACTTCTTGAATCTACAAACCCAAATGCAACCTCTAAACATACAATCACGAACTGAACAAAAATAAGAAATATTTGTTAATCATGCACAACCTCGAAGAGAAACTTTATATAAAAAAAAACCCATTTGTTTGCCCAGCCAAAGGTGCATCAACTAAACAACATTTTCATGCAATTTAAAATGAAATCTAGTGTTCAAAATATGTAAAGCTTCGACTTAATTAATTTCCCCAAACTTCTTACTGCCTCAGTTGCTTGCAGAGAAAATTAGCTAGGGAAACAGAAGTATCGTTTATTCCCATCTATTTTCTCGATAACCAAACACAAACAGTCCCAAAATGCACCATACCTCCTCGAACGACTCAACCCACTGCTTCCTCAACAATCCGTACACAACCGGCTCTTTCACCTTCTCGTCATCGTCATCATCACCATACCTCACAGCCTGCTTCAAAACCATCAGCTCCTCGGCGGCGAATCTCAGCCGTCAGATCACCAAACCCTCCCTCGCACCCTCCAACCTCTCGCCGATCTCCACAATCGTCCTCACCACCTCCAAAACCTCCCTCTTCACCATCGCCTCCCTCGTCCTGGCGCTCATCTCCCGGAAGATCTGGCCGATCTCGGCATCGATCGGACGGTCGGAGACGATCCGGATCAGATCGGAGACGCCGGCGGAGACGTGGCCGGACTCCGAAACGGCGTCGTCGCAGAGGGAGATTAGGGAGGAGAAGTCGTGGCGGTGGGAGAGGAGGTAGGTTCGGACCTTGGACTTGATGTGGAGGGAGTGGGATTCGAGGCGGTGGGCCAGGAGGCGGAGATCGGGGGCGGAGAGCGGCGAGGAAGGGTCGGAGAAGTCGCCGGCGGAGAGGAGGTCGCGCACGTTGAGCCGGTCGAAGAAATCGTCCATCGGGAAAATTGGGGCGGTGGAGCTAGGGTTTGGGCGGCGATGGAGTTTCGAGAGTGGAGGTTTATGGCGGTGCGCCGGGAGCGAACATCGCCGGTGAATGACGTGGTGAAGGTGCTCCACAGTAGTTGTGACCGTTAAGACTTGGCTTCTAACATTTGGGCCCAGTTTGGGCCGTAACTGTCAATTGGCCCTTCTGATGGCCTGTACTATTTTATAGGCTCTGCCATTGTTTTATTTTTCTCTTCTTGGAAAATGTATTATGTGACAAGGAAGTTTAAGGGTTTTACCTGAAATTAATTATACGAATATGATGTTTGATTACCCAGTTAGAGTTGGAACAAATTGAATAATTTCAGGGCTGAGTTAGGATTATCATATGTCACTTAGAGATGGTAACAAATGACGGGTTCTGAAATCACCTTCACCGTTTCAATCAGATCGAAGATATCAATCAAGTTCTCTTAGGTTCGATCTAATTTGCTTCTCTATCAGAATGACAATTAAAGCGTTTTCAGAACAAATTTTGTGATCCACAATCCCTCCTTAATCAATTCAAAAATACTTTATTTCATTAGGATCAAAATATTTTATCTTCTCTAACGTCATCGTGATCGTATTTATTAAATATATTTGATCATGAGTTGTGAAATCGGAAATTCCTTAGAAAAAGAGCCATAGATCATACAATCACATATATATACTTGTTAGAGAATAATAATAATAATAATAATTATTATTATTATTATTATGTTTTTTAGTATGGTATTAGTTTAAATTAGTTATTCTCTAAATACTAATTGAACAACACACAAAACCCCAAAGGAAATTATTCACTATCAATACTCACTCACTTGTACAACAATATTAATTACCAGTGACATACTAAAACATCATGAAGTGAAAATACCCACAAACATTTATAGTCTCACTGCTAATTAGTAATTAAACACACATATGTTACATTACATTACACTATAGTAGTTGAAGTAATTATTTAAGAAAAACGCTCAAATCGTTCTTAACAAGATAATCGGCAATGATCTGACTGGTCTTCTCAGAAGGATGGAAAGCATCCCAGAAGACGAACTTAGAGGCGTCGGTACATGTTCGTTCAATATTCGCATTACACGCATACCCCATCTCGAACATTCCCGTCGAGCAACATCCCACCACCGCTGACTCAAATCCTGCGTCGATATGTCAATACATTCATTTACCACTCAACATAAAGTATTTTAGAGTTTCATCGTGTTTCAACATATTATTAGTTTTTGAAGGGGCCTCACACTCTATGTATGGAGAGATTGTGAGTTCAATTCTCGTTATGAGAGTTTCATGGGTAAATATTATTTTTTCAAAAACATATTATCATATTCTAAAGGTCTAGATGAATTGAGTCGAGCTTATATTTCTTAAAGACTCGACTCGTCTCCGAAAAAAAATGTTTGGCTTGAGTTCAAAAGAATTTATACGGTTAAACTCAAAGCTTGGCTAGTAGAAATACAGTCAAGTTCGCATCGGGTCGAATCTATTCTTTATCTTCACTATGTATATTTCTCAACGAATTAAGTTATTTATTCACTACTGATTACACCTTGACTACGGTCCATCAGATACACCATTGTTATTAACGACGGTGTTATGTACGTTGTCGTTAAGACGACACCTATAGTGAGTGACTGTTAAGTTAACGACGACTTTTTGAGTAACGATAACGCACCCAGCCTGATATCAGTCATTAAGTAGTGATGGCACAGGGATACGATATCATGGCCGTTAATTTGACAACGCCACGACATTGTCCCCATGAACTTAATGACGACACATCATTGTGGTTCGCCGTCGTTATGATTAATTAAACACTAAACTAAACGAGCTGGGTTGCGAGCATATCTGAGTCTTGATATGTTACTCTCGAGTTATCAGCTTGTTTATTAAACGATCTCAATCACAAGTTCAGAATTATGAACGCAAACTCACCATAAACGGTAGGATTCTGGACGATGGACATGAAAACGTCGTAAGAACTGGAGAAAATGATCTGAGCCCCAACAAGCTCCTTGGTCAAGTTATTAGCAACCGAGTCGTTGAGCTTGCCGTTGAACCGGTAAGCCAGAGTATTGTACTCCTCCATGCACTGGTTCCCGTTGCGAATATTAGTGGTCCTCTCGAGGGGCAGGCACCCCATGGGGGGGACCCCTCCCAGGGAGATCTTGCGGGCCCCGAGAGAGTACAGCGACCGGACGAAGTTACCGGCGATCCCGACGAGGAAGTCCTGGTACTGCTCGATGGTGTACTGGAGACGCCGGTTGGGCCGGTTGTAGTAGTTCTCGAGGAAGTCGTTGGTGCCGAGGCTGATCAGGTGGAGAGCCTCCGCTATTGTCTCGTTCGCCTTGGCGGCTCCGAGGTAGGCGCTTAGGTTCTGTTGGTACTGTTTGTAGTACTTGCCATAGTGGTATCACTGACTGCGACCACAACATGTGACAAAATGTATCATATTATTTCATTAACAAGTACTGTTTTTTTTTCAAATTATATTAACCAGTAGTTTTATGTTTATCCTAAAGGTAACTGTTATTTTCATTTTAGTGAAACCCATATTTCAAAGATCAAAATCAAAATATGAGTTGAAAATCGGGTGTCGGACCTTTAATGATAGATTTCTAAGCTGGAAGGTGAATCTGATATTAACATGATATAATAAATTTTAATTTAAGATAATTACATATCATTGTCTTTAAGTATGCACGATTTCACATCAATATTTTTATTTTTTATTTTTATTTTTCACTAACTGAATTGCCATTTTTTTATCATGTCTCGATCTAATGGAATGTTTTTTACACTTTTTTTAATACCATAAAATTATGGGAGAAAAAAAATAGTAGTTTAGCGAGTGGGAAGTAAAATTTTAACTTGTGAATAGGGATTTATTCCCTTTAATTTATTTTACATTTGTACCCCCTTATGCCATCTTATTCGGGTCAATTCTCTACAACCCACATGATCTTAAAATCTTCTAAAAAAATGATAGGCACCGGTTTGATATACAGAGCCTTCTGAAAATTAATAGAAAATAATAAAAAAATGAATAGGATAAAAAAATAATCAGTGATTAATTACAAATTAATTGGATATATCAGAGTTTTGAGAAATATTGGTCTCACAAAATATGAAGCTTTTTAATTGTACTTGCACATGAAGAAGTTATGTCATCCAAACTAACATATTTTTGACCGTCTTATAATTCACATATTTTGAATACGAGTTTTGTTTTTTTGCTGATTAGAAAAACATGAGTTTGGCTTACAACCAACACTTCTCTTCAATGTTGTCACATGTTGATTATATTAAAATGATTTGATTGAATACATACTAAACATATCAAATATTGACATATAAAAATGTAGAATTTAAGATGTAGTAGTCTTAATAATATATTGTGACTTACAAGGACATCAGAAGTGGCATTGTCATAGCCAGTGCCAGCAGAAGCAAAGGTGACACCAGTGGCGAAATCAGAAATGTTGTAGGCTGGATCTAAGTAGGCAGGAATCGACGGCTTCAGCCCAAACGCCTCCGATATGAAGTCCGTCGGGATCCGGCCATTCGAGAACCTTCCGGTGGCCTTCCCGCCCTCGAAATCCCGGCCGTAGGGCTCGAAATTGCTCCTCGCAATGGTGGGGATGAAGTTGTTGTTCCCGGCATCAACCGACGAATCTCCGAACACAATTATGGCCGGTACTTTCGGCACGACTTTGGAAACTAGATTTAGCGACAGAGCCAGGAAGAGCCATAGCACTTGTTTGTGTGCCATTTTCGTTATTGAACTATGCAATTTCTTACACACAATTGTGCACATATATATTGGGGAGTTGGAGAGAGCTTTTTTACACTTTGGACTTGAAAATTTATGAGTTTGACTCTAAGGTTTTGAGATGGCATAGTTGTTGGGTAGACCCACTTTACTTTTTAACATGATTTTCAACACGTTTTAGTCCTACGCCTAACAAAACTAGATTTCATTAGTATTGGATGAGTATGCATGGCTATGTTTAATAGTGTTCTACAATTTTCCGTTTGTTTGACTAATTTGTTATCCAATTAATTTCTTGATCAATTCCTAATAGACCCTCTACGGCCACTCGACTAGTGCATGGTGTTTTTAGGACATTGCCGTTTAACAATGTGAGCGATTAATTTTATTTACGTTAAATATGGAGTTATCAATCACCTGGGACGACTCAAATATGATTCTTGGGGTCTGAAGCAAAAGTGATTAATAGAGTGTTATTTTGAGCATTAATTTTTAGAAGGGAAAATTCCACATAACCTATCGTAAGAGCATCTCCAATGGTGCTCCCTATATTTGAAATAATATAAAGAGTGATTTGCATTGGAATTATGGTATAGATCCACTTTTCATGTTTAACTTCAACCACACTCTCTATATTTAAGCTATATATATTAATTTAATAATCTTTCTTAATTCTTTTATAATAAACAGTTGGTAGGAGAGAGAAAGAGAGTAAAGTAAGATAAAGTATAATAAAAAAATAAAAAATCAATATGAGAGAGAAGGTGAGGAGCTCCCCACATTTTCACTCTCTCTCCTTACATGTAAGGAGAGTGAAAGAAAATGTGGGGAGCTCCCTATTGTAGGGAGTCATGTAGGGAGCCCTATTGCACTGCAATTTTTACATTTTCACTCCATACAATAACTTTTTGGCTAATGTAATGAGTCACATTGGCTAATGTAATACCCCCATTAACTTCAAAATCAACTTGTAGATTCCCTTAAATTTTAAAAAAAGTTTCACTTTACCCTTTTTAGTTAACTTTTATGAAAATTATGTTAATTTTTTGCGAAATGATGAAAATACCATTGCATTAGAAAAATATGAGCACCCATTTGTAGCCGAGTGCATCCCAATCATGTAACACCCTTAATGTTCTTGACACCAAAACTATGCGAAACAATAATCAACTGAAATATACAATAAATATAGCTGATAAAATTAATCACTACCATGAATGTTACTATATCCTAATAGAACTTAGAAAAAACACTTTGAAGCCAACAATGTATGTATTATTTCGCGGGTAAAGTTTCAGGTAAACATTATAAGATATTTACATATACTTTTAACAAAAATATCGTAAGAGACTAGTCATTATTATATCATGCCCATGAAGCCTAAGGTTTTTATGTCGAAATCAATGTGCAATAGTAGTGACCTGTAACTCTCAAAGATAGGACGACCAAAATTGGTGCTTATAATAAGTAGCCGGCAACAACAGCCTGAAAAGCTAGCCCAACCGAAACGGAGGCGATGGTTTAGCATTAATTACCTCATTAATTAGGATTAGGCCCTTCACTTTCGTAAATATATGTAGATGTCAATCTCAAGTACGTATATGAGAAGCCAATCTTGGTGTGTGACAGTGGAAAGTCTGTTGTAGGCTTTAAGAGATTGTAGGTTTTATTCATTAAGAAGAAATGACTTTACGCATCTGCCTCTATCTACAACTCCACTCACATTTAAATGTCTACCCTCTCACTCAAAGACTCATTGGAGGTGAAAGCATGACCATGTCTGATACAGATGTGAATTTATTCACCAAATTTAATTTAAGTATTAGAGTACCACATTTGAAAGACGTGTATCCGTCGATCAGTTTAAATAATAATTTAAATTTTTGTCTATTAATTTAAATTTTTAGATGAGTTGAAGGTCTGACCGATGTACAGACATTGACCACTTGAAATCCAGGTCCAGAGGCACGAAAATTGTACAACTCATTAAACAATTTATACCCTAACAAATTGATGATCCTCTCTCTCATGTGGCAACAGGCAAGCGTTATAGGAAGTCCTCCACACATGAATCTAAGTCCCACATATGATAAATACAATTTAATATATTGGCCTGTTAAGTTAAATGTACCCTTTAATATCAAGTAATTCAAGACAATTGTTTGTTATTTTCAAATCCAATTCAATCGACATTTCAATTCATGTAATTTTCCGCCATTGCACCTCAAATTTACATATTCAATGTAGTTTTATGTTTAATATTATTACACTTTCTGAAAACCCAAACTAAATATAGTACTGCAAGATGTCATATAACATCGCGCCGGATGGATAAGCGGATGACCGAACAAAGCAACCTAGCTAAACACCGAGCCACTCGATTCACATGCTGATTTCAAAACAATAAAATTCAAATATATTATCATGATTATAAGTATTTTTTTAATTATTTTTATTAGAATATTAATAAGGGAAAAATTGCAGTTAGGTACATATGTCGCAACCATTTTTGTATATACAGGTCCACCTAACACCAGAGCAGTTCTGATCCAGTTGGAGAGCTCCAGAAGGAGAGAGACTCAAGCTGAATGTGGATGGAGCAGTGGACCCCTCGAGAGGGGTTTTCAGGATGACCATGATCCTCAGGAATAGCAAGGGGATATCCTAGCGGCTAAATACTCCTCAGGAAGAGGGTCGACGGAGGCAACCATAGTCAAAGCGTTAGCAGTTAGAGAGGTGCTTTCATGGGCGATCAAGAAGTATTGGACTAATTTCAGGATAGAAAATGAATGCCAGAACCTTATCCAAGCCATTCAGGGAAATTACAGGCTGCCCAGTCTTTGGGGATCGATAGTTCATAATTGTCGCCATCTCTTCTCGGTGAGTCCGTCTTTTATCCCAGCTTTTATTAGGCGTAATGCCAATGAAGCGGCTCATGTTTTGGCCATATGCTCTCTTATTCAGTCTGATTGGATTATGGGTAAGAGATTTGTCTCAACCGGTTTGCTGAAAGTCGCTCTTGCATACTATCCTTAACATAATCGTTCCAGTATGCATTAAAAAACATTTTTTTAGCTTAGCCAGATCACCTAGCTAGAAATCTTATTTATAAATATACATAAGTGTACTTAGGTGCAAAATTTTTTAGATAACATGCCAAGGTAATAACTCAGATGTACGTATGCGTAAAAGTGATTTCGAAATTATTATTAGTTGACGAAATAATTATTCACTTTCAAGTCTTAACTTATTTATTATTTATTAACTATTGATATAACCACGTCTTGTTGAGATGAAAAGTGAAGAGGCATGGCCTATTGCAAGGTCGTATTGGGCCCTTTTATAGTTTAAAAAAGTAATAATCTTTTATGTTGAGTTATTACCGATGGATCATGATGAATGTTGAGTTCAAGTAACTTATAAGACTATTTCCAACCCAATATAATATATTTATTTATTCGATATATTAATTGACATATTAACTTTAACTCAATACTAATTATAATGCTTTTTTATCATATGCTATATTTTCATAACATATTTATCATGAAAATGTAGCATATGAAGTTTGCAAAAATATTATTATTTTATTATTACTTCAGATATTACTTTTATCAATTAATCAAAATAAAATAATATATTCCATTTTTTATCATGACATATAACATATGAGTTTGAGTATAATGATATATGAATGCTAAAATTATGATATATACCATAAATTTTATGCTAAATTTAACATTTGAGTCGGAGATGTCCTAAAAGATACAATCTTATAATTAATATGATAATTGTTATTATTCTTAGGGATAATGATACTTTGTTACACCTAACTATAGCGAAATGACACTTTCATACCCTAACTAATTTTCTCTCTCTTTTAGTATCCTAACTATTTTTATTAACAACATACCCCTAAAATGTCTAAAATACCTAAACTACCTCTGGTTCAATTGAAAAAAATAGAATTTAACTAATTGAAAAAATAGATCCCGCTTCCAGCCGCACCTCCAACCCCTCCACCTCGCCGGAGCTTCTCCATCGAGCCGGAGCTCCTCCGCTATCGACGTCATTCTCCGTCGTCGAGCTCACAGTCCCACTTCTTTTTTATTTATTTATTTTTAATTGTTTGGAAAAAGTCTAATTTGCCATTATGCAACTAGGAAAAACGTGTATATAATAAGAGAAACTGTAATTTTATGAATTTGAATTAAGTTTAAATTTAATTCTAGTTTATTACCGATTCGCAGTAAACCGAGCAGAATTAAAATCAAAACCAGGGATAGTTTAGGTATTTTAAAAATTTTAAGGGTAAGTTGTCAATAAAAACAGTTAAGGTACTAAAAACAGAAAAAAAATAATTAAGTATGAAAGTGTTATTTAATTATAATTAAATATAACAAAGTGTCATTATCTCTTATTCTTATCATCTTACATTAGTTACAAAAGCTTTTTATTTTTTTCTTTTTCACTCACTGTGTATATCGTGTTTAGGTGGATGCATGGCTCGCTGGCTTACTTATCAGTTATAACACATGCACCAATTTGGTATCCTCCGTTGGCAATTTGAAGTTGAAACAGAAACATTTTGATTTTTTTGTGTCCTCAATTACTCTTTTTTCCCATGCCCTTTACTCATTAAGGCCTCAATTAGTCGATATTGAGTAATTAACATTGTTTTTGTTTATGCATTTTCTTATCAAACGGTTTTTAATGTTTTGTTAGGCATAGAGCATGTCATTCATTTAGCATCTCAATATTTAAAAAAAGGAAAAAAGAATGATGGCTATTAAAGCCGAAATTTTTGTTTAAATTAGATTGAAATTAAAGTCGAACATTTATAAATTAGATCGAAAGCAAAGTAGAATCATGATTTCCATTAAATATCTTTCTCTATTAAGTTATGTATTAATATTTGGGCTCGACTGAAACAATATAAAATAATTTCTAAAAATTCATAGGATCGATATATCAATA
>JAYMTP010001061.1:0-26698 GCA_036897365.1 Geranium brycei | reverse complement strand
CCTCAAAAATACACATCACATGTACCCGAGGAGGAGGAACGAGAAGAACCTTGGCATACGGAGCTCGATTTTCATGACCTCGTCGATGACGACCCGCAGGGTATTAACTCCTGGGCAGACGGGCTAATCGAGCAGACAACACCTCAAGAAGACACATCCACTCCGAGGTCAACTTCGAGGTCTGCTTCGCAGTCTGCTGCAGAGTCAACACATTCTTGTCGTCATGTAGTACCACCACAAGATCCTGCCCCGTCACAATCGCAACGACTCAACGAACCAGAAGTTTTGGATCGTGAGTTATATTTTGATCTCAACACACTAGCGTTTGCTGTGAGAGACGGGTGGAAACGGACAAAGAAAACAAAAGCCGACGTATCTGCAGACCTGGAACGGGATTCCTCATGTCAGGGGCTATAGGTCGGACCAGAATACTTATGAGCGACTTGTGTTAGTCACGGGGAGCCTTCTTTGGGATATACCTGTTCTGGTGTGGACATAGTTCACTTCTTGACGGACAATATTAAAGACTTGATAAGCATCAACCCTATTTTTCATAATATTTGTTAGGATATACATGTTCTTCTATGGACATATATGTTCTGGTATATATTCATAGAGATTAAATTTAGGAATCTAAGTTAGAAATAGATTATATCTTACATGTAGAAATATAATTTTAGAAATATATTAAAAGAATCTAATGAACTCTATTAATTATATTTGATCCTACATGTAATTAGGTTCGGTTACTACAAATAGATATTTTGTATTCCCAAACTAACCCTCATTAAATATATATGTCGTTTTTTCTTTATTTAAACGCATGAATCTCTGACATTGGATGCACAAAGATCAGATGGTCATGGTCTATTTCCTTTATTAAGCCATGTATTTCCATAAAATAATTAGTCAGCGTGTCCATTATTATGACATATATTTCCATAACATCGGGAGAATTGTGTAATGAGGGGTCTCCGGGTGTAACGAGGGGGACGAGTATTTTTCTATGGGAAATCACTGAACCATGAAGGGGGGATGGTGTAACGAGGGGTCCCCGGGTTTAACGAGGGGGACGAGTATTTTTCTATAGGAAATCACTGAACCATGAAGGGGGAATGGTGTAACGAGGGGTCCCCGGGTTTAACGAGGGGGGCGAGTATTTTTCTATAGGAAATCAATGAACCCTGTCGGGGAAATAGTGTAACGAGGGGTCCCTGAGTGTAACGAGGGGTCCCTCAGTGTAACGAGAAGTCCCTGGGTGTAACAAGGGGTTATAACTGATTATGGAAATACATATCATAATTATGGAAACACTGACTAACTGTTTTATGGAAATACATAACTTAATAATAGAAATACGCACGCATGTTTCACCACCCAGCTGGTTTGCACAGTTTGCACAGCGTGGTCTGGTTTGCACCAGATGATAATCTTATATATATATATGTAGTTAATTAGTTAAGACCGTACAGTCTGGTCTACTTCTTCTCAACATTTTGTCTTATTTTCTCAATCTAATGAATTTCCCGTGTAAACTTTAACCACCCTTAATTAGTTTGGGTACAACAACTTTATACTAGTCTCTGATTTAAGGTATCTAATCTAGTTCTCATTCATTGAATTTAAAGAAATCCACTAATTTGATTTCTCAATGTATAATTATGATATGGATTCCACCCCTACAAAAGAAGGTTGTATACTTAGAGAAGAAATTTGAAGAATAGACGATGGTTCAATTTCTTCAAGCGGACAGTATTCTAAATCTTTACGGCTTGCTAATTAAGAACAATATAGCAGATAGCTACCTATCTTTGTATGCATTGTTTAATGTTTACACTAGGGGCGGCTACAGAAATATTTAGCAAATGAGGCAATGTTATTAATTGAAAATTTAAAAATATGTTTTAAAATAAAATGTTTAATTTTAATTCCGATAATCATAACTATGAGACACTGTTTACTCATAATGGATCCGCCCCTGTTGCCACTTAGAAAAAGATAGATGCTTGGAAGACAGTAACTATACTTTAATAGATGTGAAATAATCAATTTGATGTTTGCCCGTAATTAGATGATCTAGGAAAATTACAAATTATAGGATGAGAAAATGCTACGCATTACCTATACGTAGAAAAAAACAGATGAATAAATAATAGAAAATGCTAATATAATTCATTTTAAAAAATATATACCCAGAAATTAATTTGTAAATAAAATGAAATGCATATGATAGATAAAGGAAAAATAAATTAACAAGACCACAATGAAGCATTCGACAATGGTGAAGCATTATAATTAAAACAGTGTGTTGACATGGTGTGGCTGCTGGAATTTACATATTCATTGATTCTAATGTTTCTTGCTCTACAATACATGAAGCTAAAGCTTTTATTTACAGTGGTTCTCACCGCTGAAGCATACTCCTATGCTATCCACGTGTAGGCAGATGGTGGCTACAATGATACGTGTCATTTACAAGAATAAAAACTTATGTATAAATATCAGTAATAAAACTCACCAAATCTTGGACAGGCCAAAATGGAGGTTACCAAGGTTCCCCTCATAGAATTCAACAAAGAAAACATGGAGCGAGAAGGCAATGGTATGCGAGCTAGAAGGAGGGCGTTTGAAGAATATGGTTGTTCCGAGGCCACCTACAACCAGATTGACCCAAAAGCTAACGATGATCTACATGGCACGTTAGAAGAGTTGTTCAATCTTGATTTGGAGACTAAGCAATGCTTTACTTCTAATGTGCGATTCCAAGGTTATAGTCGTAGGGAGGATCCACTTTATGAGTTTATGGCATTTTCTGATACATTGGCGCACCGTTCTGTTGAGAGCTTTGTCCGTGTTTTATTCCCACAAGAAAATGAAAATGTGCAAATTTGGTATTCTATATATAAATCTTCTACTCCGATTTAATAATTCATTCATGATACATATCAAATGACTGATTTTGTTCTTACCATTTTTTTGTAAGCAGCGAAACAATACATTTATATGTAACAAAAATATGGGAACTGGAGAAGGTTGTGAGGAGGATGGTATTTGAGAGCTTTGGTGAAGGTCAATGAGGAGGATGGTATTTGAGAGCTTTGGTGTTGAAGACTACTTCCATGAGCAAGAAAGGTCAATGCAATACAGTATGCGGCTCATGAAATATGGATCAGGCACAACGGAGGAGTCTCGGGGAAAGGAATTTCGCCCTCATTATGACAAGAACTTGTTAACCATTCTTCACGAGTACGGTGCCAATGGCTTGCAAGTGAAGGAGAGGGATTCCGGCCAATGGATCCGACCAACGCTCTCTGGCTCGACTTTCCTAGTCATGGCCTGGGAGATGTTTTACGTAAGATGGACACTTATAGTTTTCAACTCCTTTGTTTTTCTTCTTTGTGTTATATTTTGTTTTATGAAATTGTAAAATAATGTTGACTGTAGGGATGGAGTAATGCAAGGGTACAATGTGCTCTACATCGAGTGAAGATGAGTGAAGATGAGGAATCGAATGCTATAAGATACTCGATAGGGCTATTATCGTCACAGAATGGGATAGTGAGGATCCCAAATAAATTGGTGGACGAGAAGCATCCTCTACTCTTTAGGCCATTTGATCAGACTGGTTTGCTTAAAGCCTTCTTCAAAGACAGGGACACTTCCCAAGACTATTACGGTGATGACATTGCTCCTACTCTTAAGGACCACTATGCTATTTGATTCTCTATATTTTAGTTCCCGCCTTTGAATAAATGCTTATGGTGGGTAGTTTTAATACAATAAATCATGTAAGATTTCGTAATAAATACATATATCAACTTGTTTATCAAGTTAGAAATATAATAAATTTCACAGATAAAAGAATGTGTCTACTTTAACTAGCATGATGTATTTATTAATATTTTGAAGTTCTGCCTATTAATTTCGCATATAACTTCAAACCCAAAACTATTCATAGAATGAGTTATTTAATTATGTTACTTTAAATGTTTTCAGAATGATTAAATCTATAAACTATTAACTTAATCTTCTTTTCATAAGTTGATTTGCAGCTAAAAAAATTGATGAAACTAATGACATAATAAAACTGATGAAACTGACGTCAAAATTATGAGTATAAATTGATGAAACCAATTTTACAAAAAATGATGTAACAAACTTCGTAAAAAACAGGCGTACTTCAAACTCATGAAACCACGGCAAAACTCAATAAATATACCAAGTGATGCACTGCAAACTCGTGAAACCACTACAAACGGCAGCGAAACCGCTGCAACCGATAAAACTGTTTTCATAATGAATTGATGAAAGAGATTTCATGAAACTTGCTTTTACAATAAAATTATGAAACCGATTTAACACTAAATTGGTCAACCGATTCAGTTAGAGATGAAGTACTAACCGATTCAGTCAACCGATTCATTGCAATAGTTTGGTCGGTTCACATGCAATCATTTCATTGGCTCAATTGCAACTGTTTCATCGCTTCACTTGGACATGGTTTAGTTGTTTCATTGGTTCACTTGAAAAAATTTAATCGTTTTAACAAAAAAGTAATATTTTTATAACAGTGAAGTGAAAATTCTTGACACATAATTTTATTAAGGACAATTTGCATGAGAACTTTATTTTTGAATTGTTTGATACAAGAAAAATTGCAAAAACATGTCATGTACTATCACGATTTTGCAATGTGTGTACTTTGTTAATGGCAAAGAGGTGCCGTGAACTTTTATTTTTTTTGTGCAAAATGTGTCAGTTTTTTTGAAAATTTTGTTTTAACTAAATTTCTATAATTAAAACTTGTAATTTAATTTTTTAGTTAAAAATTACTTTTAAAAAAATATAATTCTTAATATAATGGGCAATTTTATCATTTTTATACAAATACACACATTTTGTACAAAAAGATCAAAGTTCGCGGCACCTCTTTATCATTAATATATTATAGAGCATGTTTTTGCAATTTTTTCTTTAGTACAAGTTATTTGATGAATTGAATTAGTTGCAGAATATAATTGATTTCTTGATAAATTATTTGTTTAATTTTAGGTCGGGTATTCGGTATTGTGAAATAACTGTATATTTGAGTGGGTCAGGTACACGTGTTATTGAGCGAATATACGATTGTGTCTGGGTACGATGTGGCAAAATCCGCCTAGTTGATACTTGTGCTCAAACAGTTGTGAATGGGCCAGACAAGACCATAAGTTATTTATTTATTCTTGAATAAATATCCCACACAGTTGCAGAATTTAATATTGATGATTTTATTTCATAGAAAAAGCATCATTAGATTAAGTTTCATGGCAAACGAGGGAGTGTCTTGTTCCTAGTAAACCTGAATATAGAATATCTTTTCGTGCATTCATGAGCAACAAAATCATGCTGTCATTTTTACACAAAAAATGATTCTATGATCAGTTCATTTCGTTAGAGAGAGAAAAATCAGTGTGGGAACCCATACTTAATGGGGACTAGAAGGACCGACATTTGTATATTTTGTACAGTCATAAGGTCCAATCGATTGATTCTTTTTTCGCCTAACCTGAAAATAACAGAAATTCTACACATCAGTGACACCACACTAGAAAATAATAAATTAACATTCATTCAAAAATGTCCGAAAGCATTTTACTTGATCTAAGTTGAGACAGAAATAGGATTATAATGAACTATTAGACTATGGAAGCATACTGCTGGATGATGATCTAGTCACTTTCATCTCTGTTTGGAGGAAGGTGAATCCAAATTTTAATTATAGTTTCATAAATTTCATGATGAGTAACGACTCAAGATTTGTCACACTGGAAGTACAAGAGACTGTCTTAAAGGGATAAAAAATGAGTTTATAAGAAGTATGAACTTACCGGAGAATATGGACCTGGTTCGGCAGGAGCCTTGTCAGGGGGTGAGTTTTGTACAGCACCGCTTTTCATGGCTAGAATTTCCTGGAGAAAAGAATTGTGTAAGATGCTATAACTACATATGAACTTCAACCATTATCTTTACTTCTAACTCGTGAATTGCAAGTAGAGTACTGAATATCGTGTTTACTTCCAACTCTCAAAGGGTTATGCTTTATGTATCAGCAGATTAGCAAAATTACACTCAGGTTTCAAAGTGCATTTTTAAATATGTTTGTAGATGGATTAACTTCAAAAAAATGTCAGGAGTAAAAAAATCTCTGGTCATGAATTATCATGGTTGGGTGTAAGTGACATCTTTCATCTCATCTTTTGATGCATAATTGTGAATTTGAATAGGATGTAACTGTTTCCCAACTAGACATCAATCTGATGTGCTATAAGCTATATGCCAGTAAGTCAATGACACTGCAGAACAGAAATATTTGATGGTATGGGCGAATCACTGATTGCTAATGCAGGATACGTGTGTGCATACTAAGTGTGAGAATCAGTAACAAATACCTCTCCAGCAGCTTCAAATGCAGCTAACCACTCATCAGAGAATGGAGCAGCATAAGGTGGAGGTGTAATCGTGAGTGCACGTTGCTTCTTATCACTCCCGGACTTCGTCCTGACATTAGGAATGACCAGTCTAAATAATAACCAAATATCTCAATAGACCTGGAATACAGACATATATTACAATGCCACAAAGACTTACAGTGATACTGCCGCATCCCTTTCTTGTAAAGGGCACGTTGAATTGTCCAGCTTCTCCTGAATTTCACCACTAGAACTTAAGCCCTCCGAAGCTAGTTCCGTTGAAATTGTTGAGGGCGAATGACATTCTGAAATAGCCTGACAGAAAGTCTCTGCAACATTTTTCATCTCTGATTCTTTAGAAATGCTGTCTTCAAGTGACAATTGCTTGCTCAAACTCAACATTTGATTATCCTGGGAAAATTTATTAATATGGCTAGTATATTGAAGCTGGGGATGTTCTCCACACTCTCCATTTACATCATCAACAACCAATGCATACTGATCATGCACAGCTGAAGGACTCAGGTTACTGCAACTACTGCCTACCAATAGATTGTAATTTCTGCATTGCACAGGCCCATCTCCAGAAAGAAATTCCTTCACTTCACTGTCGACTTCAGATGATTCTTTATTTCCTTGATCTGTGTTTTTATGGTTAAGTAGTCCATAGGAACTTAGCAATTCATTTCCACCAAATCCTTCCCCATTTGGATTGACATCAACATCCCTCCCATTATCAGATATCTGGGACTCTTCAAAACATGAGCTTCTCCTAAACAAAAGGTCATGGCACATCTGGTCACTCTGGCTCTCTTCAAGATATATTTTATCACATTCAGAATAGCATATATTTTTCATATCTGACTGTTCTACTGACTGTCCAGTGACATCGCACTCACTACTCAATTCGTCATTGTGCATTCCCAAACTAACCTGATTACAGCATATAATTTCTTCTCCAGGATGAAAATCAGAGATTATTACCTGCTCTTCAACTGACAGGCTGTATTGTTCTTGCGCATCAACTTGACCAACTATATGGCTCAACTCAAGACCACCTATAACTTGAACTGCAGGGTTATGTTGTAATGTTAAATGTGGATGTTCAATTTCAGCTCCTGATTTGCTGTCATCAATACCTGATTGAACATCTTCAGCAAGTTGGCACTTCATGGATTCAGCATCATCTGAACCACAATCAACCACTGAAGGTTGTACATGGCAAAGAGCAGTAGAACTTTTCAACTTACTTACATAAGAACCACGTCCTTCTGAGGTGACAGATATAACAGTCTGAAGAGCATTTTGCTTCTGAGATTCTTCAGAAGAAAATCTTTCACCTTTCAGTAAGAAATCTCTAGAATGTGACTGATAACTATTCTCAGAACCCTGGTCCTCTTCAAGGTGGATGGGAGAATGCTCTGCCTGTCCCTCAAGAGTATCTTTGTCATCAACAACCATGATATCATTATGCACTGATGAAGTGGTTAGGAAACTGTAGCCCTTTTCTGCTGCTAAGTTCCCATTCAGGGACTGCAAAAGAGCATCACCATCATGCTGTTTTTTATTCATGTCCCCGTCCCCAAGAACGAAGTCTTTTTCTTGTATTGCATACTTGTCAAAAATAACATCAGAATTTCCCACTTCAATTGCTTTTAAACTGACATCTACAATATCTCCAGTATTATGTTTCTGAAGATCTCCTGACGATCCATTCTCCTTTGACAATATACCATTTTCCATCTGTAGCCCCTGACTTCCATTAAAATTTCCATCAGTTTCAGCTATGCAAGGAATTAACAGTCCAAGTTGTCCCTGAGATTTTCCATTGTCATCATGCACAGTGATACCAGTATCTCTTGACTCCGATCCAGGAACCTTGGCTTGCACTGTACAGCTAAGTTGGATTATATGAGCATTCTCAAAATCAGCCCCAACCAAATCTTGACTTCTTCGACAAACATCAGCAACCTCGATATCAGTCTCTTTCTCCAGATGTTCCTCGCGTTCACTTCGTGAGACCAGCTTACTTCCATGCTTCTGAAGTTCACTATTCTCCGAGATAAGTGTATCAGGTTTATGTACTTCTCCATGTTCGAGAGAGTGGCTGTCAACGTCACAAGGAATGTTAAGCAACTGTTGCTGCTTAGCTATAGTTTTACTCGTTTTCTGACTATTCAGATCAGATGAGACCTTCACCTCCACCATCTGGATATTACTTTCTTCAAAGTTATATTTCATGTTTTCATTTGAAGAAGGGGTTGTAGTAGAAACAGGACAACCACTACTCAAACTTGGGAGCTTCATATTATTGTTTGCTGGTATTTTACTTGGTGGACGTGGGGGCCTTAGCCCAGAACCAGAAATTAAAGCACCAGGCTTCTGCATACTAGAAATACTAGGCTCTGGAAGGCTGCATAGTTGTCCTGTCCTAAGTGAAGCAGAAGCTTTTGACTGCAAAGCAATTATCATGAATGAATAGGAATAATATATTTAGACACTTTATAACATGAAGAAAAAGTTACGAATTATGTACACCTAATCCAGCGGAACAGAGAATAGAAATTTAAATAAAGAGATCAGACCTGGCCAAAAAATCCAAGAGATGGTGATGGCATTCGCAAGCCTGATGGTTTTGATACTAGGAGTTGTGGTTGGTGGTTTCCACTAACGTGATTCACATTCTGAGGGAGAGAAGCCACACTTTTGCTTGATTCAACAGCACAGACAGTTGACGCTTGATATTTAGTAGGAATTATTGAATCACAGATCATTTTTAGAGTATTTTTCGCTTCAGTCACCACAGGATGCTTTAAATTGGTTGGTAGAGATACTTCCAATGGTGAGGTAGCCTGCTCATAGAGAAGGAAATGACACGCCAATGTTATTCTCCCTAGCTGATAAATATCAACAAAGAAACTAACTAATAGCCATGTTCAGGCCGACATATCCTTCATTTGCCAATTCATAGACTAACTTTGTATATTTTAAGTTCTCACCATTTTTCTTCTTGGTTTCGGAATAGAGGATTTAGCCATCAAAAGCCGGCTGTCTGAGTCAACTTTTGTATTGTTCTGTGTTTTAGCATTCTTTGGAAATACCTTTAGATTAGAATTTTTCTGCATACTAGCTGTACAGAAAAGAATGAGATCAAAATAAATTAATATTCACAATGCAGATCTAAACACCTCATAACTTTCGATAATATCTCTAATGAGGAATATGGTTGTGCTTTACATGCTAACTCCATCAGTTGCAAGTGAATAAGTTATAATGTTCCACAAAGCCTTGGAGAACAAATTATAAAGTTCAAAACATTTACCAGGTTCAGAAATAGGTTTATGTGTTGAGAAACTTAAACCCCGTATAACAGTCTTAGCAGTCGTAGAAAGCAATCGAGGATCTTGCTTTGGAACTGGGATCTTTGAGACTTTTGTTTCCTTTATTGTCACTTTTGTGGCACTCACACCTGCAGGACTTTTCTGAGTTCGGAGAGGTTAAGGGTAATTTTCAAATAAATTAAGATTGCAAATTAAACATATTATAAAAGCAATGAACAGCTCGAAGAGTCAAAGGCATCAGTTGCCTTATTATTTGGGGAATCGGAAGCAGCTTGGTTGTTTGTGTTTGTTGTTGATAACTAAATCAAAAGGATATGATGATGAAGCCATTGGTGGCTGACAACTGCTGCGTTTTGAACCACTTTTGTTGGCGTCATGGGGTGAAAAAACCTTTCTCTTTGCCTGAAAACAAGTAGTCAGTAGAAACTTAAGTCACGCATTCACCCAATGCTATTGGTGGGTGAAAACTCCAAAATGGGTAAACAAAGAAACAAAAGCTGCTGAAAGTTTAGAGTAGCTAACTGAAGGAGATGGGGCTATATTAGCTCTAGCAGATGAATTGGACTTTGGCAATGAACCACAATCAATCTTTTTCTCTTTCCTTGGAGTTCGTAATAAACTGCCATCAATTTTTCTTTCTTTCCTTGGAGTTCGTCCAGGCAATCCTTTCAACAAATTTTCTTCAGGTGTTTGTAGCCGTGATGAATTCCTACTATTGCAATCCAATCTACCAAAAGGCAACTCTGTCTCGTCCTCTTTGATACCAGATAATAACTCTCCGCTAGACTTGCCAAAGTTCCCAATAATCATGGATAGTTCTATTGGATCCAAAACACCTAACCAAAGTAGAGCAAATATGTTTATATAGAAAAATGTCCATAACTTAAAATTCCAAACAGAAGTAAATATTTTTAAAATAAAATACCTTCTTCAGTAAAGAAAGCTCTATCCCATGCTAGGCTTTTTCGTAGATTACATCCTCCACCCTTTTTCTTCCTCTTCATTTTATTTGGTTCTAAACTGAGCTTTGGCAATTCCGATTTGTTAGCAGTAGAATTTTCTTTGTTACCACTATCTACATGGTATGAACAACTTGCTGTTTCTGTCTCCTCCTTAGCTGCCGGGCTCTCTACAAACAACAAAACTTTCCCCATTTTTTACTCAAATTTCGTGAAACTAATTCAACAATTGAACGAAATGAACCAAACCGAAAAGCATCTCTTCACTTACAGCCCCTAGGACTGGGAGGAAGAGCTACACTGCAGCAAAAAAAGTGAAGTTTTAAGATCATTTAGCTGATTCGAAGAGGAAAATTTCACGAATTTCCACATCGAGGAATCAGAGTCCTAAATAAGGTTAATTGAATTACAGTCACTGTCCAAACACCAAAAGTACAATGTGGCAAATTCAAATCAACCACAGAAATTAACTCAGGAGAAAACAAAGAAGGCGCATGGTAGGACCAAAATCAAACGCCTAGAAATGAATCATAAATGTAAATTGGCCATGGAGATTGAAACCCTAACCAGTTGGAATTGGGGAAGATTGAGAAGGGGCGTTGGATCTGGGGATTTGTAGAGGCGAGCACGAGAGCACGCTGCTAGAATCGATGCTGGGTACGAAATGCTGGTGCTTCTGGAGAAGCAGAAGAGAAGCGTCGTCTTCGTCATCGGCAGAAATCTCGATGAGCGAGAGATCTGTATCCATTTCTCCGACTCCGTCAAAACCACAATCGTCCCTCGAGCTCGGCACTGAGTCTTGGTTGCTACTTCCACAAGGAAGGGTCGAAAAGCGACGGTGGTGATGGAGGAAGGAGATTGTGGCAGTTTCTTTGGGATCTCCTTGGCTTTGGTTTTCGATTTACTGTGTCTGTATCTGTGTCTGCGTTTAATTTCAAAACGTAAACGGACGAGCGGGAAGCGAATCAGAACGTGATATGATTATTATATCATATATGGAGTTACGAAAATACCCTTTATGGAGATGCATTTTACTCAAAGGAGAATCAAAACGGCTGCTGATTGAGGAAAGAAGTTAAGTGGGTTCAAGTTCAAACAAAAACGGTGTCGTTGTGATTAATGAGTCCATGTGTGTGTGTTAAAAAATTATCACAAATTTTAATGATTATATTCTCTTGATCGAATTCACTATGTTCATGTTTCTTAACAATCACTCAAATAATATACAAGTGACACAAGCATCAATATGACAACAAACAAAAGCTCATAACCCCTTAATTTATTACTCTATATTAACAAAAATTATAGGTCAATGTTTCAAAATAATACCTTTTGTATCCAAAAAAAATTTGGGCTCCAAATTAACACCTAAACACATGTATATTGTTCCACTTTAATACCCTAACTTAATGTTTCCGTTTCCTTATTCCAATTTGATACCCTAAATTAACAAATTTGTTTTCTTGTTTCAATTGGTAACCTAAACTAATAATTTTATTTTGTCCTCACTTTTGTTATATAACCGTTGAATTATAATGACATGATAAAATTAAAATATTTAATTAAATGTTCAGTGAAATCACTCAAAGTTGAACAATTGTATCTCTCCTTTCCATTCGATTTCATATGTGTACTTAATTAACTCAGTTTCATTGCATACACTTGAATATTTGCTAAATGGGTCGTTGGCCAACTTTAATATTCTCATTTTCACGGAATTTATCAATTGCGAGCAACTCCAATTTAAGGACTCCAAAACCCCAACATCATTATTCAATTATAAAAAAAATTAAAATTCTCATCCGCATTCAACTACATTCCAAAAGTCTTTAAAAAATATTTATAATCGTCACATCAATACAATTTTCTAATATTTTAATATTCAAATAATTTAAAACAATTTATTTAATTTAGGTGGGTCCTTCAGGACGCCATTTCGACAATTCTAACCCGCATCTTCGCGATAATTTGTCTCATGTTATACTTTTATAGAAAACATGCGAGCCATTTTTCACTTGTGGTGGAGTTTTAGAATGTTGTTTTGCAGGTATAGTGTTAAGGGCTTATTTGGAGAGATTGCATAGGAGGCAAGGAAGAGAGCAGAAGAGGAAAAGACCCACTTCGGTGGGAGATCCGGAGCGGAGCCAGATCCATCAACTCACTCTGGTGGGCACTCCATAGCAGAGAGTTTAGCGAAGTGGAGATTTTTGGGGTCCTCTATAAAAATCTTTGTGACCTAATTTTTGGGGATCTATACCCACCTACCCCTACTTTTTAGCAGCTAACATTTTTCTGACATGAGATCTTGAAGGGAAGAACATTTTCTTGGGCCACAAGCTTGAAGAGAAGATTTTCCTCTAAGATTCCATCATCACATCTTTGGGAGCATCAAGAAGAGGCATCAAACTTGGAGATCTTGTAAGAATGAAGACCTTATGAGTAATTCTTCTACCTTTTTGGCTATTTCTTTTTTATTTTTTTATGAGCACCTTTTTGGTTATTGATTTGTTCATGAAGTCTCAACTTTTTGAATCTTTTATGATTAACATGACTTGTGATTTGGGCACCATGATTAAGGGCTAAAACCCTTAGCCATGAGTGCTACACTTTGTATGATTGAAATTTGGTATACTTGAGGTATTAATTCTAGGTTATGTTATTTGTGGATTATGCTTGCCTTGTGTTTATGTTAACTATCTTATTTTGGCCAATAGTAGCAGATCTAGGAAGCATTGAGGGTTAGGGTTCGAGCCCGTGGTAAGACACGTACATACATACAACTCTTCACCCGAGATTGTCGGGGCAATGCAGTCTCGAGTCGAAATTAATCCCGAGAGAGTAAAGATAGACTCGAGGTTAGGTAAGTCTCAATGTCAAGAGACGAGATTGATATTTATGTCATCGGTTCTCCACAATTGCATGCTTAGGACTAGTCTTCATTTGTTTCATCAATCATCTCAATTATTTAGCACACGTGGTTCATTTATATTTCCCGCTTAATCCATTTGGTAATTAATTGGTAAATATGAAAAGACTTTTTACCCTTCACTCAAACAATAAATTAAAGCTACTGTTCAAGGATATAATAGTCTTTTCAAATGACTAATTAAAAAAATTAATTAATTAAAAAAATCTTAGTGAAATGACCATATGCCCCTTCTTCAACCTCCTCTCACTCTCTTTTGGACCACTTCCTCCATTACTCCTTCTCCTTTCCCTTTCTTTTCCCGACACCAGCACCCCTTCATTGATCTCCCCTCTGACCCTTTTCTCGACGTCGTCTCCTTCATCTCCTCCGGCCGCCACGGCGGCTCCACCGTGGCGGCGGACCAGAAGCAGAACCAAAAAACCTTAAAACCAGAAGCAGAGCAATGTCACAAAATGATACTAATTATATGAAATTCACCATACAAACTATGCAACACGTAAAACTTAGCCGCGAATTCAAGTATACAACATCGTAGACCTTAATTCCCACACATAAAATTACTAAACACTCTGAAAGTAGGCTAACGTATAAAAATTCCAGAATAAGCTCAGATCCAAATCATATCCCATAACCAAATCAAACACAGTGCAGTGTTAACAAAAACGAAACTTCTCAACACATAAAAATCAAATTTAGCAGTGAATCAAAACCTCAATTGACAAACAATCACCGTCACGTAACCGAGCTCAAACCAAAAAAACACTTGAAATAGCAATTCAATTCGAGAGATCGAGAACATACCTAGGGTTGTGGAAGGGCCCGACCTTGTTGGCATAGAGAGGCACGTCGTCGCCGTCCTTGTAGCGGTGGTCAGATCCGTCGGATCGCCCGAGGCCGGCGCTGCAGAGGAGCAGAACGACAACGGCCAAGGAGTCCATGATCGTCTTCTTCATCTTCATAGGAGATTGAGAACCTAGATGTGGAATCGACGAAGATCGTATCGGAAAAATCGGTGGCGCCGCCATGTCCTACGCTACACCTTTCATCTCGCCGCCGCCACCTCCTTCTTCAATCTTCGCCACGGCTCGCCTACCCGTCGATAAGGTCGCTTTGTTAATCGATAGATCCAAATCCAAAAAACAGCTTCAGCAAATCCACGCGGCTCTCCTCCGACAAGGGTTTGAGAACCACCCAGTATTGACTGTGAAACTCCTCCGTTCTTATTTCTCTCTGGGTCGGCTCGACTACTAGGTAGGGAAAGAGTGTAAGACGAGGTCCAGAAAAGAAATAGTGAGAGAAGGTTGAAGAAGGGGCATATAGTCATTTCACTAGGGTTTATTTTAATTTATTTATTTTTTAATTTTTCATTTGAAAAGACTAATATATCTTTGAACAATAACATTAGTTTATTGTTTAAATAGGGGTAAACTAATCTTTTCATATATACCAATTAATTATCAAACTGAAAATTAAGTATTAGGGGCATTTTGTCCTTTTTGCACATCAATTCTGTTATATTTAACGGCCATTACCTTAAGTGCAACTTAAAAATTGTTGAGGTATCGAAAAAAAAGTTTCAAACTTGAAGTACTAATTTTGAAATGAGACAAATTTGGGGTACTGACATGAAATTACCCTTTAATAAAAGGACAGATTAATCCTTAAGTATAAAGGTAAAATAAAATAAAAATGAAGACCAAATTACCTTTAAAAATAAAAGTGAAATATTAAAATTAATTGAAAGTCCAAATTATCTTTAGAAATAATATACTATAATACAAAATTTAAATATTGATGATGCCAATATGACATCATCAGTCTTCCTCCTCCAGCCCACGTTGTCTCCCTCTTTCAATGTTTTCTTCCCTAAAAATAATTGTTGAAATAATATTTTTTTAAGGATATAAGATAATATTATTATTAAGCAATTAACCCGACGTTACGCCAAACAAGCAAAAAAATAGATGATAGGACAGACTCTACACTGTGATCCCAACAATTGTTATTCAAAACATATCTAACTAGTTCATGCACCACTGAATTACATGAACGTCCAAATATTGTTAATAATACTCTTTTGAATATTATCAACTCACATGAATTATATTCTCTCTAAATTAAATCAGAGAAACTACTAAATTTTCTATTGAATAAAAAAGTCATACAAACATGTTCGGCAAAAAAAATACCAAAAATGTTACTAACTCAGTCTGACATCAACAATTTGAAGTTAAACAAAAATAGAAAAGTAAAACATCATTAATTCCAACTAAAACGTAGGAAACAAACCAAAATAAAAATTATGAAAAAATTACAGATAACCTCACTTAACTATACACAAGTCTCACATGAACCCCTTTAATTAAGTACAAAATCAATATGAGATTTCCTTAAGTATAAAAAATTCTCACGTTACCGTTTTCTGTTAACTTTTTTAAAAATTCTGTTAACATTTTTGTAAAATGACGAAAATACCATTGCACTAAAAAATTAAAATAAATAAAAATAATTTTGAACTTTTTTTTCTATTTTTTTTACAAAAACAAAGAATAAAAACAATATTTTAGTATTAATTTTTTTTAAAAAAATATTTATAAAAGTTAATAAAAATGATGTTTAAAAATAAATTTTATTTATAAAAAATAACTTTTTAAAATTTATTTTTACCACTAACAGAATTTTATTCTTTATTTTATACAACCAGAAAATTAAAAAAAAGTTCAAAATCATTTTTACTTGTTTATTTTATTTTTCCAGATACAATGGTATTTTCATCATTTCACAAAAAATTTATTACAATTTTTTAAAAAGTTAACGAAAAAAGATAAAGTAAAACTTTTTGATACTTACGTAACATTTCAGATTGATTTTGTACTTAAGAGAATTCACGTGGGACTCGCATATAGTTAAATGGAGTTATCTAGAATTTTTCCTAAAAATTATTATGAACCGAAAACGATACATTAAGAAATATAAACTAAGAAAAGAAAATGAATCACGAGGATCAAGAAGGAGAACCACGATTTTTCCAATGCACAAAATGAATTAAGCACAATCAGTCATATATAATCACAACATTATCAAAAAACAAGGAAACCCATGAAAATAGGCTTTAATCTTAACCTTTAGCAATGTCGTCGGTGCCAAAACCAATTGGTGTTTGAGGGAGGCCATCTTGTATTTACGACATTGATGTGTTAGTGAAGGAGACGGAGTCTTCATTTTTTTTTATTTTACTTTTATACTTAATTAAAGGTAGTATTATCATTTTATAATTATTAAACTTAGAAATGCTTCTCACATGACGTGAAATAGGAAACATTTTGTCAATTTTAACCATTACGCAACTTTTAAGAATTTAAAGGCGGTGGTTTATTGCAATTTCCCCTCAACTTAATTATTAACCAAGGTAAGTGACCAAAACAAAACATACTTATTAACTTCTTTTTATAAAACATAATTATTAACTTAAAATATCAAAATAAAATAAAGAAATGTATATTTTGAATCTCTGATTAAAATCCAAATCTTTTTTATTTTACATGAAAATAAAACAAAATGAACAGTAAACTATTAATTTTCATACTCCGATGAAGGAGAATATATAAACAACAACTTCATGACAGGTAACAAATGAGTATAAAATTGCTTCCGCACAAAATTACAAATTCTATACGCAAACAGACAGCCCAAGGATAGACACCTGAGTTCATGTATGTAGTGTACTACTGGCCTTATATATAAGAAATAATCATCAAATCCATTCATGAGATATTAAATTTATGAAGAAATCCAAATCCAAATCAAATAAACTAATTGAAACCTTTTACAGTATCATTGGAAGCCCCATTATTCAAGGTCTGGGCAAGGGTAAAAAATAATGCTTATTGCTTGCCACTCCATCAAGGATTTATAAAATGTCAGAATCTGTAAAAAGAACATAAGTTGGGCAGCTCACCTCAAAGTTAACAGCTACAATACTTGTCACCCATACCACTTGTTTCAAATCGGTAGCCAACTCGGGAGCTTCCGTCGAGCCCTCTTCCTAATAGGCATGAACTTCTCCATCCACAATTCCTAAAACAAGAGCTTCTTGGTTATTATCAACTTCACCTTCTCTAAATATATCGTCTCTGCATTTGCAGCATATGCATGATGACATCAGGAGTTAGATTTACCCGTGCTCGGTCTTCTCTGCGTACCCTGTTGTGCGTCATTATCTGGACATACAGACACACACAAGCGAATCTCCCTCAGTTGTAATATATATTCATGTCCTATCTACTTTGAAACAAAATAAACAGCTTAAGACAGTACCCTATCCATATTGTCTGGAAGAGGAGGCTCATCAGTGGTCATAGGAGCCCAAATCTTGACATTACTTTCTATTCCACAACTGGCGATAATAGGCAAATTTGGATGAGGCTTGAGGTGGTTCACTATGTGCCTATCACCAACCATTACACGCACGAGTCTCGCTCCCTTCTTCCTCCATATAAACATGTGCCCACAGTCAGACCCGCTTATCACATATTCATCATGGGGACCAAGGAAACTCACTCCTTTCAACGTCTGTGAATTTCTATGACCCTCAAAAACTAAGGGATTGGCGAGTTTTTCCAAATCTTCCTGTGAGACGCGCAAGGGCGACGGGCCCATTCCCATGTTCTTCTGAAACAGATAAATGAGCTCGTCGTTATAGGTGACCAGCAGTTCACTGGAGCCCGAGTATGCCAATCCTGTTATGTGAAGATGGTCGGTCTCCATAAGGTGCTGAGGGCAAAATGTGTTCACTGGGCTATCAAAGTTATTAGACGCGTTCCATCGGCACCTTCTTCTGTCATACACACGGGCATATTCATCAGATCCCCCCAAAGCAAAGTAATTCGGGTTCCTTGGGTCAATTGCTATGGCATTCAACCTCATACAGGTTGGAGTCAACTCTGGGTCATCTGCAATGTAGCAGCAGTAGAAAAGCTTTATAGCAGAGCTGGTCCGAAGATCAAACTGCAAGAGAAAAAATATATATATAAGAGAAGATCAAAAAAGGATTTGCTATAGATATACGGGTTGAATTTGATTTACGTGTTGAAAGAAGCCATCTTCACCGCAGCTGTATAGTATATGAGGATTCCCTGGTTCCACAGCAAGCTTGTACACACGACCTCGGTGCTTCCCTAATATTTTTGTATCAACGCAACCATTGTCTAATATTTCCCCAAGCCTCACCTGCAACAACAGGAAAACCAAGATGTCAAGGTAGGAATCCTTAAAGCTTTAATCTGTTAGGTTTATGTTATAATTTTGAAAAACGTGTGTCTGATAGTTCTATCGGGTACTATAATGCTATTTAAGAAAGAAGCATATTTGACTATAAATATGAAGCATTTAGATAAAACCCTATGAGAAATAATCAATGCAAAGCATTTATAAGAATTGTGCCCACACATGTGAACAGAAATGAAATTGGCAAAAGCAAGAGAAAGAGACGTGAGTCCTTTTATTTAAAAAAATCCACCTGGCCATCAGTAGAAGAAGTCGCAATTTTTCGATCGTCTGTGAAGGGCATAATCTTGGTTTGGAAGACATCTCGGTGGCCAGAATCATATGACAACCTTTTACTTTTAGTAGCCCAGTTCCAGATTATAACTTGGTTATCATAAGAACCTGAGACAAGAATGTCACCGGCAGAGTTGAATTCCACAGCATTTACACTACCTCCATGTCCATTTAACTTTGCATAAAGGTTTAATTTCTCTACGAGGACCTGCACCGAAAAGTATAGTGAACATTTATTTTGAGCTATGCACATATTTTTCTCTATAGATCAGATCGGACAATAACAAAGAGGCAAGGTAAAATATCTCTTCTTAATGGATTTAGAAGAGGCCATTAAGCTTAACTTTCATAATAAAGACCTCTTTGTTATGTTTTTGGTTCAGTACTTCCAAAAAAAATAATCAAGCACTATGCCCATTTACTAATATTCGAAAAGAAATGCTGATGCATTTCAGGAGAAAGCAAGAAAATAAGAGAAAATTCAAATTGAGAAGAACAGCTTCAAATAAATCATTTAGAGTCCATGAACGTCTCTTCCCTTCCTCGGTTCTCTCCATCATTAATTTATACAGCTAAAGGAACCGATCAACTACCGTAATTATACTCATCACTTTCCTATTCAACTTTCCAAATATATATTAAACTGTTATCCAACTACTTCACATTATGACATTCCTATAATACACAATTTATATATTTCGTTACTAATTTGCATGGCATCTCTTGATAATCAGGATCGCACATTTTCTAGTCAATAAATATCTTACTGGTTAATATTTGTTCCAGAAAAGGAGAAATACATAGCATGTAATAAATACTAACAAGTCATCGATACATTCCAAACATGAATTGGCGGATAATGCTACAAAAGGTTTGGATAGCATTCAGCAGTTAGTAAACCTTTACAAACAAAATAATTGACTCTAGCTGTCGGTAACCTTTTTGGGTCAACGACAAAACGAGATAAACAGAAAAACGATTGTTGTGTATTTGTATGATCAGATCTAAGATGAGTTGAACTGAAGCTGATATCACAAAGAGCGCTATGTTGTAAGGTTGAGTCAATTGCTCGACCAGACAAGACTTTTTGTGCACTAAAACGGCAGCAATTCACCGCGCCAACGGTCATGTATCCAATGCAAGGAATTAACAAAACAGCAACAATGTCCAAAATTACAGAACAAACTGATCCTAAGATTTCTCATTTCCTTATTGTCACACTTGTTCATAAGCAAACTTAACATCCAGGTAAATGATGATCCAAACTAGTATAAATAAAACTAAAGCTAATTGCCTATGTCAAATAAACACATCTCAATTCATCCAACAACTAAGAATTCAAATTAAAAAAAAAAAACACTCATAAGAATCTTAGTCCTAGAGAACAAACACAATCAACAAAAAGCAGTGTGTCCTGATATCAACTTAAAATCCCAAAAATGAAGTGAGAACAAAAGAGAGTGAATAGAGGAAAAAGACCTCAGAAGCAGAGAAACGGCGAGAGAATCGAGTGGGTGGACAAAACCCAGTCTCTCTCTTGCATAATTCCGCAAACCCAACTCGATTTCCCTTACCACTCGCCATTGAATCAACCTCAATCCTCAGTTTCAGAGAGAGTCTCAACAAGAACAAGAACAAGAGCAATACAAGCACTAGCCACTGGGAGGAAGCAACACATGAATCTGAGTACAGATGAGAATGAAACACGAAATTAATACACTTTCCATATACAGACGTGGCAATTCAACATCGTAACCGGCCATTTCCATATTTTCTCTCTTTTTTGTTTGTATATAATTTTTTCTAAATATTTTAAAATGTTTCTCCAACTACTTAAAATGCACCCATATGGTATCTTTTTAATTTAATCTATATATTATATGATATTTAGGTGGGCATTTTAAGCCCACAATCGTTCCCGAACAGGAACCAAATAGGAGTAGAATTATGATTAACAGTTCGTTTTAATTTTAAATTTGAGAGAAAGATTTAATTCTATTTTGGTTCTCAAAACTCATAATCACTAGTTAATCAATAAAAACTGAACTAGTTCGTGTCATCACATATACACCTCTCACCAATCCACGTATGTTATTTATCTTTTATTGTTATTTTGTTTGTGGACATTATATTTCGGTTGAGTTGTAATAGTTAAATTTTAATATTTGATTTTCGTTATGATTTTTGAAACTGTAAATTTAATGTTTTGGCTATAAAATAGGCTCAAAATCGTCTAATCTAATATATAAATCGAGACTGAATTAAATATCAAAAATCACCTGGTTTCAATTGGGTAGAACAAATAACCGAAAGAAAAAACCATAATTAGAACTAAATTAAGTGTTCACAAAGTAGTTTCAGGTATGACGTCAATAATTGAGAAATTAGAGGATTGATTTGGTTCGGTTCTAGAACCGTGCTCACCCTAGTGATATTATTTTTAATTAAATAATTTAAGTTGGTTAATATTATTTTAGCTTAATTATATTATTTTCTTTTATTCGTTGATCAATTAAAATTTTATTTTTTAATAATATTTTACATTATAAATAAAATAGTTCAACCTTGTATTTGTATTATTAAGTGAGGGGACATGGAAATAAAAGGGTAAACTTTTGATTGAAAAAGACATTAGTGGTTTGTAAAATAAATAAGTGGGTGAACAGTTGTATCGTTGCTCAGTCTATTTCTAGTACCTATCTCATCGTTTCTCTTCTTGGATTGCCTTATTTTGTGGGTCCCACGTCAAATATACAACTCATCTAGTATCTACCATTTGCATCCACGTGTCAAACATTCAGGCTGACTAGGACTCAAGACCTCGTTGCACTTCAATTCAAATCTCCTCTTCCTAAATGAATGTTACTAAGGTGTTTCATCTTCTTCTAATTAATTAATATCAAAACTGAATTTAGAGAGAGAAGTTAGAGAGAGAGTCTTGCTTAATGTGATTAGTGTCCGTTTTCGGAACAGAAAATAGAGCACTTACAAGACAACGTTTCACAAAATGGCGGAGGAAGATGACGACGGCCAGACAAAATCAATGGCGAAATAAGGAGAAAAGGCCAAGGATATGGAGAATCTGCAGCACAAATGGCAAGAAATTCAATTGGAGGAAGAACAAGAAGAATTGTTGTTGGGAGATCCAGAAGCAGGGGACGTACCGATCAACACTAACAACGTTCTCATCGGAAAATTCATGACAGAGAGGAGCATCGAGTTAGAAGCAATGAAGCATCAAATGGCGTTCATGTGGAAACCAAAAGAGGGTGTCAGTATTCAAATGCTAGAACCAAACCGAATATTAAAGGGAGGTCCATGGAAAAAATGGAAGAGTACCAGACTCCTACTGATATCAAATTCAGTACAATACCTCTCTGGGTTCAAATCCATGATTTACCAAACATCTACAAACATAAAGTGTTGTGCGAAAAATAAGTGAAGTCCTCAGGAAAATCATGGTAATAGATGCCGAAAATTTCAAAGGCCCCTGGAAGAAATATATGAGGGTGAGGGTCAAATTTCCGCTGAATCGTCCCCTTCGCATGAGAGTCAGAGTGGCTGGAAAAAATGGGGATCTAAAGTGGGCCAATTTTCTTTATGAGCACGCTCCCTCCTTTTGTTTCTCTTGTGGCATGATGGGTTACACCGATAAATTATACCCAAGCAGGGAGATTGAGGCGGGTGATCGTCCTTACAGGGTTTGGCTGCGGGCAATTCCGAGGAGCAACAGATTCCAGATTGGGGATCCTTGGCTCTGTAATGCCAGAGGGGAACCCTCAAGGCCTAATCTGAACCCTCCAAAAGAGGGAATGGGGGACTCTGGTATGGTGGATCACTAATGAAGAATCCAGGGAAGAAAGCAACAATAGAGACAATGGGGGGAAATCTATTAATAAAAACGCAGATGACATTGAAGTGGACAGACCAGAAGATAACCATCTTGGTGCAACAAAAAAAATACCAAAGCAATGGGAAACAAACAGTGGCGGGTGGCAAAAAAAGGAGAAGGTTAGAAATCGAGAAGTCAGGCAACTTGCCAGAGGAGGAGGAAACAGAGGTACAAAGGGCGAGCCCTCCTGGAGGGTCTCGCCAAGAGATATGAGTACCTTGTTTTGGAACTGCCGAGGGTTGGGTTCCCCTCGGATTATTCAGTTCCTAATCGGTGTTATTAACCGAAAGAAACCCAACATCATTTTTCTCTCGGAGACTCTCTGAGGACAGTTAAGAGTTTATCAACTCCGTAGAAGGATAAAGTATGAAAGAGCACTAGCGATGGAACCTATTGGTAGGAGTGGAGGAATTGCCCTCCTCTGGCAAAACAAGAAAGATGTGGATGTTTTAAGTTACTCAGCCTGTCATATCGATGCTAACATATCAGTTGGAGGAGTGCACTCTTTTAAATTGACAGGTGTCTATGGGGAAGCTAATAGAAGTCTTCGCTATCGCACGTGGAATCTTCTAAAAGAGCTGAAGAACATAAGCTCATTACCATAATGTGTAGTGGGAGATTTGAACAACATCTGCGCTCAAAATAAAATCAAGGGAGGAGAAAGATACCCTGACAATCTCCTCAACGGTTTTAATGAGGCTCTAAATTTCTGCAATCTGCAGGATTTGCCTCTATCTGATCATGGTTTCACATGGGAGAGAGGAAGAGGCACTCTAGATATGATAGAGGCTCGTCTAGATAAAGCTCTGGCTACGCCTCAATGGAGATCTCGATTTCCCGCTTCAAAACTGTTTCATCTAGGGTTCGCTCCCTGGATCATGCAAGTCTCTTCCTTGATCTCGGGGTTCGAAATCGACCAGGCCAGAGCAAACCCTTTCGATTTGAGAACTGGTGGACCAGATCGGAAGGGTGCAGAGAGTTTGTAGAACATGGAAAAACTCAAACGGAGGTCGATTGGGAGATCGTTTAAAGAACTTAGGTATTCTGCTTCAAGGCTGGGGGGAAGCGATGGGCAGAGCTTTAGAGAAAGAGATTCTCAATCTCCATAGAACTCTCTCAAGACTCTTACCTAAGAGAGATAATCAGAGTATGACGATATATGTTGAGAAGAAGGAACTGTTGAATCAAGCCCTAGAAAATAAGGAAAGCCTTTGGAGGCAAAAGTCTAAACAATTATGCCTAAAGGAAGGAGACAAGAATTGTAAACAATTATGGCTGATGGTTTTTCACCTGGGTTCTTCCAGTTCTTTTGGGAGATCCTAAAGGGAGATATAATTGAAGAGGTTAAACAGTTCTTCAATATAGGGGTCCTACAGGAGGGGTGTAATCATACCAACCTTGTTCTGATCCCTAAGAAGAAGGCGTCTTGCAATATGACAGAGTTGCGTCCATAGCTCTATGCAACGTAAGGTACAAAGTGATATCAAAGGTGATCGCTAACAAACTAAAGCCTATGTTACACTCTTATGTCTGAAACACTGAGTGCGTTTATCCAACATCGTCTCATTACTGATAACGTGTTGGTGTCTTTTGAGTCTCTGCATTTCTTAAAAAGGAAGAGTAAAGGAAGACAGGGCTAATGGCTTTAAAGCTCGATATGAGAAAAACTTACGAGAGGTTAGAATGGGGCTTTATATTGGGGGTGTTGAACCGTTTGGGATTCAGTATTCACTGGATAAACCTAATCAACTCGTGTTTATCTTCGGTCAGGTTTCCAGTCACCACCAGTGGCCGGAGTTTCAACGTTGACCCTCCGTCCAAAGGCGTTCGACAGGATGACCCCCTCTTCCCTTATCTCTTTATTATATGTACAGAGGGTCTCTCCAAGATTATCTCTAATTTCGAAGGCCAAAATCGGCTAAGAGGACTAGCAGTTTCAAGAAGTCCTAGAGTGTCTCACTTACTCTTTGCTGACGACCGTTACATCTTTTGTCGGGCAAATAAAGGAGATGCAACATCAATTAAGGAAGTCCTATCAATCTATGAAAAAGCTTCGGGTCAAAGGATTAACGCCTCTAAATCCACAATTATGTTCAGCCCTAATACCAGTCAATCTAATAGAGCAGAAGTATTACAAAGGCTTCAGTTCGGGGTAGACCAGAACCCATCAGTTTATCTTGACTTGTCTAACTTGATTGGGCAGAACAGAAGAAGAGCGTTTGACTTCCTAATTGACAAATTAGCTTCTCGAGCTAATTTGTGGACGAATAGGTTCTTCTCAAAGGCAGGTCAGGAGGTGTTGATTAAGGCAGTTCTACAATCATTGCCGATCTACACTTTGAATGTGTTGTATCTTCCTGATGGAGTGCTAGAGGCTATAAAGAAAATGTTGGCTCGTTTTTGGTGGACGGGGTCAATTGCTGGGAAAGAAATTATCTGGAAGAAGTGGGACTCCCTATGTTCACACAAGGAATCAGGAGGATTGGGTTATCTTAACCTAAGATTGTTTAACCTAGCTCTCTTGGGCAAGCAAATGTGGAGACTTTTTACGAGGCCAGAGTCTTTGGTGGCTCGTGTCCTACAAGGTCGATACTATCCTAATAAGTCCATCTTAGATGCTTCTCTGGGTTCTAATCCGAGTTACACATGGAGGAGCATTCTAGCAGCCAAGGATCTTATAAAAACAGGGGTTAGAAGAAGCATAGGCCCGGGGATGTTTTCTCCTATAAATAGCCCGTGGCTTTATGAAGAGCCTACCATGCTTGCAGAATCAGTGCAAATAAATCCAGACATTCAAATTGCAGATTTATTCTACCCTAATGAGCGTGAATGGAATTTACCTCTACTCCAACCTATCCTCCCTCATGACGACGTTATCAGGGTGAACTCCATTCCTATTAGCAAAACATCAGAGAGAGATTTATGGTTCTGGAGGTTCAAACAATCTGGCCTTTATTCAGTCAAATCTACATACAGACAAGCGTTATCTCAGTCGGGTCAATGGAATGCTTCTCATCAATCATCATTCTGGAAAAAGCTATGGAACCTAAACATACCTCCAAAAGTCAAGCTATTCCTCTGGAGGCTCCTAAAAGACTCTTTACCAGTTCGTGAAGCCTTACTGGTAAGAGGTGTGAAACTTCAAGAAAGAGCTTGTCCTTTCTGTGCTCAAGGTACTGAATCAATTATACACATTTTCTGGAATTGCTCAACTCTCAATCAAATTAAACCTAATTAGAGCAGAAACGGCCTTAGTTTTGCTTCAATTAGGGAGATATTTGAGTTCTCCTGCACCAATAATAGCAGGAGCCAGACTGAAGTGTTAGCTCACTTTTAGTGGGCTGTTTGGAGGATGAGAAACGATGTAATTTGGAAAAACAAGAATATGAGTAGTGTTGAGCCCGTAGACAGTCGTCTACAGGCACCCGATAACGCGCAAGTGCACGCGGTCGTTCAAGTAATAAACCGGTAAGACCGGGTCGAATCCTCAGGGACTAAACTTAAAGTATCAGATTAACTATGCAGACAATGGTAATTTAAAGACAGTTTTTATATGTGATTTTTGT
>JAYMTP010001060.1:0-26705 GCA_036897365.1 Geranium brycei | reverse complement strand
TGAAGGTCCAGCCGTTGCAGTGGAACATCGGCAGGGTCCACAGGTACACCGGCTCGGTCCCCATCCCCCACCCCACGATCATGCTCAGCGTGCTCAGGTAGGCCCCGCGGTGGCTGTACACCACCCCCTTGGGGTCAGACGTGGTCCCGGAGGTGTAGTTGAGGGCGATCGGGTCCCACTCGTCCGCCACGTCACCCTCCGCGAAACCCGGGTCTCCGCTCGCGATCAGCTCCTCGTACTTCAAGTACTGATCATCACCGGCGGTCGGGGAGGAGAGGTCGTCGATGAGGACGAGGAGAGGGAACGGCGCCGTTTCGGGGAAGAGGAGTTTTGCGTCGCGCGCGAGGGTGAGGTAGCCGAGGTCGACGAAGAGGAGCTTGGCGGAGGAGTGGAGGAGGATGGCGGAGACGGACTTGGCGTCCAGGCGGGTGTTGATGGGGTTGAGGACGGCTCCGGCCATCGGGACCCCGAAGTGCATCTCGTACATTGCCGGAATGTTGGGAGCCAGAACCGACACCTGGGATTCAAACTAGTGTCTGTGAGCTATTAAGCTGATAGTTGGATGCCCAATGATTGTAATTTTATATTCTAACATAGTTTAATTAGTTTGTTCAATTATGAAAAATTCTCTTGCACACCATTGGTGAAAACAAAAATCTGTAAACTCGAGTTGAAATATATTATTTATTTTTATTTTAAAAATATGTTTAATGTAATTTTCGTCAATTTTACATAAATTTTTTATCATAAATTACACATATTAAATAACAAACGATCAATTCTCGAGAAAGGAAAGAGGATCCCGAGGCGGTACAAGATGAAAATCTGAAAAATAAAAAATTGTACACATCTAACAAAAATAATTAATTCACAGTTACATAACATTTTGCACAAATAAAATTCCACGACCTCTTTTGCAATTTACTCTAAAAAAGTGATTAGCTAATTATAATTTTGTATTTTTGAAGAAAAACAAGAAGAGAAAGTAGAGTAATTAGAGTACACGTACGACGTCGTTTTTGAGGATGTTGAGGGAGCGTAGAGAGGAGGCAAGGCGGCGACAACGTTGGTAGGTTTGGCTCCAAGTGAAGCTCACGCCGCCGTAGACTACGGAGGTCCGGTCGGCGTAAGATAGTGAAGCTCGCTTCAAGAAGGTGAGAGGAGAGAGAGGGACATAGTTGGCGTCGCATTTCGGGAGCATATCCATGTTTGTGTCGGAACCTTATTAATCTTTGGAATTTGTAATAAGTGTGTAATTCTACAACAACGAGACGAGGAGTTTATATAATAATGGATGAGATGGAGGGGAATAATATTGTTAAAGAATTCATAATTAATTAATATGTATTAAAATTGATAGTCATGGGTCGGGTTGAATGAAATGGGTTAATGAGTAAGACACTTTTAATTGTGTTTTGTCCTTTAGCAAGGGTTTATTATGATATAGAGAATGAAATTGGTAGCTTAATGACATTTGTACACATTATTTCGTTTTAGGGATAATGACATTTTGGTATGCCTAATTATATAGTGAAATGATATTTTCATACCCTAAATAATTTTCTCTTTTCTAGTACTCTAACTGTTTTGATTGACAATATACCCCTAAAATACCTAAACTACCCATGTTCAATTGAAAAAATAAATTAGAATTGAACTAATTGAAACAAATAGATTTCGCCTCCAACCGCGCCTCCAGCCCTGCTACCGAGCCGAAGCTTCTCCTCCGCCATCGACGTCCTTCTCCGTCGTCGAGCTCACAATCCCTTTTTTAAATTGTTTGGAAAAAGACTAAGTTGCCATTATGCAATTAGGAAAAACTTGTAATAAGGGTAAAACTGTAGTTTTATGAATTTGAACATAGTTTAAATTCAATTCCAGTTTATTATCGGTCCTTAGTAAACTAGACATAATTGAAATCAAATAAGGGTAGTTTTGGTATTTTAGGCATTTTAGGGGTATGTTGTCAATAAAAATAATTATGGTACTAAACAAGAGAGAAAATTAGTTAGAGTATGAAAGTGTCATTTCGCTATAGTTAAATGTAACAAAGTGTCATTACCCCTTCATTTTATTATTGAAGTTTGGGAAAATGACATTTCTATACAACTAAATATCCGTCATTTTAAGGTCACGCACTGGCGCAATAGTCCAGTGGGCACTTGGCTTTGGCCTCGGCCAAAGTTTGAGTGTGAATGGGAGCCTCGTGGGGTGGGTTTGGGGTTGGGGGTTGAAGTGTAGGGGTGAGCCCGACTGTGGGTAGACTAGGTTTCTAAAATAATATTCGTCATTTTCACTTTAACATACCTAACTTTCGTTTTATTCTGTACAACGTCTTAACTATAATTTATTTTACTTCAGTAAACTCCCTTAAGTTTTTTGAATATTCCGTTAGTATTTGCGATTCTACGACCCTTGGTGGCGCGACTGACTAAAGGCGAACCAGAAAGTTATTGTCCCTATCCGGGACTCGAATCGGAGAGGTCAGGGTTCACATTATCAATCCATTTTGATGCTCGCATCCTGGATTTGAAGTGTTAGATTCTTTCATCGGTTTCGCCATTGCGGTCTTTTTGGTCGATGTCATAGAATCTTTGTCGAAGAATATGTATGCTCCGTCAAGTTTTGGTGGCTTCTTCGATCGTGAAAAAGAAAATTCTGGAGAAAGCGAGTGTGTAGAATCTATAGATATAAGTGTAATCACTGTTTCTTTGTGTTTGGAGAGTTGATTTTGATAAATCGTATATGAGGAACATGCCAAGATTGAAGACACTCTCGTAACGACTAGTGAGAGATGATTAATTTTTGAATCAGATGGATTGAGGTTGCAGGAGCCGGAGGATCGCCAAATCTGAGATTGGAGGCAACGTCGGAGGATCGCCGGAGGTGGTCGGTACAATTAAGAAGAAGAACAATTATTATTTAAAATTTTGTGTAATTTTTATTAACGAAAAAATGTTATTAATCAAATAAAATGTTATTAATTAAACTTAAAAATTAAATAATTATTATAATAACAATTATATATGATAATAATAGTTTTCTATTTTTAATTAATAAATGTTTATTTGAGTAATTAAGGTTTTTAATTAAAAACTCATAGTTTTTTAAATCATAAATAAATAGTTTAAAATAAGGGTTAGGGTTGGGAGTTAGGGTCTTAGAGGTTAAGATTAGGAGATGGGGTAATTTTGAAAAGTGCTAAAGGATAATTTTATTGTTTAATGAAAAATTTAACAGAATTGGATGGATTGTAGTAAAGTGAAAAATGTTGATAGTTAAAGTATCAGACAAATTAAAATGAAGGTTATGTATATTAAAGGGAAAATAATTGATACTTTTTTTGAAGAAAAAATAATTGATACTCAATTATACTAAAGTCTCATAAATTTCCCATTGAGTCTAGTATTTCTAGTACTTTTTAGAAATATTATTATTTTAATATTCCGAAGTTTCTTACTTTGAATGTTCTAAAAATCATGCCAAACTGCTGCCTAGCTCTAAGTGTGGAGGTTTAGAATAACGACTTGATTTCACATAATCGAACTTATTAATTCGATCAGGCATGTCTATTTGAACCTAGGCGGATTTAGGCTATTTTTAATAAATTTTTAATGTTATAATTCGTATTTTAGTGGTGTATATATAAATAAAAATTTAAAAAATAGAGAAATTCAAGTCTAATTAACTCCCGACTAATCCTAAGAGTTTCTATCCGCTTGATTAACATCTAGCTTGTTTTTAATTATTAGAACCTTTTTTCGGTATGCATAATTACAAAAATGATAATATTACAAGTTGAAATACAATTACTTTAATTGTGAAGATGACAAATGATAATGTACTCACGTGTACATTTGATATTTGTGTTTGGGTTGTCTGATCGGTTTTCAATCGGTCTACATTTAATTTGTGAGGAGTTCTATTAATTGAGTTGTTCACCATTAATTGCGTGACGGGCTATATTGCTTGTCGATTGCACATTTGACTGGAGCAACATTTTCTTTGAATTGATGTAAATCAGATAGTGAGATTCCTATACATGATAAAAAAGTGGTATTCTTTTGAAAAAGAAAGAAAGAGTGCAAGAAATTATGGTAAAGTTTCATGTGGAAGTTAGAAGAGGAATTGCCAAGACATTACTACTCAATGTTGCTGATTAGTTTGGATAAAAGATTGTTGACAACAAACAATTGCTATTAATTAATTTACAAAGTGGGAGTTGTTATAGCTTAATATAGTTTCCATCTTCCTTGATTTGGTTTCCAAGAACTTAGTTGTTGGAAGTTCATAAAGTACGTAATAAATCATACAAAATTTGCATATAAAAAAAGACTTTGGAAAAAATAAGCTCAATTGTAGAGAAATTCAATATAAATTAGAAAGAAAAAAATCAAGAATTCAATGTGGGTCAAGATCGAGAAGATCGAGAATGACCTATTGGCTATTACCTATATTAGTCTATTTGGGAGGTGCTACAAAGCGTTTATTGCTTTAAAAATAAATGTAATTTTTTTTGGATATATCTGTTTGTACTGATTCATCTAAATAATAAAATAATTAACAACCTATAATTTTTTATTATTATGTAAAAAAGAATAATATCATTTGAGATTCAACCTAAAGCGACAAGTGAGAATGGAATCTACTTCAGTGTAAAGTAAAAGAGCATGTTGAATGGTTGATGATCAGATTCAATCCTCAAATTCCTCATTAATATGTATATTCTTCTTTATTCTCACATAAAAAAAGACTGCTTAATATAATAATAATATATAAGTTCAACGTTAAGATAATGAATTAAGCATAATATATCAACTTGTTTGTGTTAACTACGGTTGAAATAACATGCATTTTGGCATTATTTGGTGTGAATTTACGTGGATCACGAGATGTTATAATAAATAAATAAATTCGTTTAATGATAACTTCAAGTATTGTATTTAAACATTTAGAATAATATAGTTTTAAATAAAATAAATAATTTAACCCATCCTTGATTTCTTCCCAATATTATGGATATTTAAATACAATTTCCACAAAGAAAACCCACTTTCATGGTCCAAAATGTTATAATAATAAATTCGTGTAATAAGATAATTTCTTCATGTCATCGCGTTTAAACATTTTGAAATTATACTTTTGAATAAAACGAATAATGTAAACAACGTCGTTAGTTTCTTGGAAATATTCATGAACTTTTATGGACAATAATTTCCACAGAAAAAAAGTTTTGTTGGTTGGTATATACAAACAATTCAATTCGTGAAATTTGTGACCGTTTCTATTTTCTTGGAAAATCGTGTATTTGTCCGCATCTACCAACCATTACCGATGAACCACTCTTTTATGTACTAGAAACAAATGCAAAATATTTGATGATTTCACATAAGAATTGTTCACACTTTTAAATCTAAATTGTTTATTGCCCAAATCAATTAATGATTTGAGGATCATAATAACCTAGCCGATCTGATTTATCGTAATCATTTTGAGATTTATCGTCCATATATACTCGATTAAATGAGATGTATGATTGATTGAGAGGTACACAATACAAATTAATATTACATGAAGAGATATAGAAGATTTATCAGTTGAGTGAAAATTGTGATGCAGTACAAAATTGACCAACTTGAAAGCAATATATTTTTAATGAATGCGGTGGTGATGGAAGACCGGTTGCTCCCTAAGATAAACACATCAATGTCTAATTAGTATGCACATTCGCACTCATAGAATTTTGAACTCACACGAACAATGCCCGTGAAGAGGAAGTCGAATGGGATGGTTCTGGTGACACAGTGATGCCTATGGACGCTAAACAAGCATAGCCCTTAGCCCGAATCTAGATGTACAACGACTGAACTGTGGAGACAAAAGTTTTAGTTAAAAAGTTGTAGAGATATATGGTGCTTCACATGTATATTTAGTGTAAGTGCGCGGGTTTGAAGCGAAAAAAGGGTTAAAAGAGACAATCGACATATTCAAGACCCATGTCATGTTTGAGTTGTCACGATTGTGACAACTCCACGCAACAAATCGTGATGTCTACTTGGTCACTGCCCAATGGCAGTTTCAACAACCATGTCACGGCCAAGCATGTCACGACCGTGACATTTGGATCTACATAGTCCGTGAAACCACGAACCAAGCCAGTAAGGAGCAGATTATGAAGCCATATCACGGTCTTGACATCTCAGGCTGTGACATATCGTGTTTGAGCGGATTTAAATTCTCTTTCTCGTCACTTTTAGGGCGTCGAACTTTTGGAGAAAACACACATAGAGGTGAGAAAAAGAGGGTAGAAGACGACTATCAAGATTCGAGAGGAGATTTGACATCCGTTGGCGCTGGAGACAATTTTTTAGCACTATGATCGAGAGTTCTTCGAATATCAAGTCGCAACCAAAAGGGAATCAACCGATTGACGAGATTCAACCCATCAAAGTTATAAGGTTTAATTTTTCTACATTTTCTCCTAGTTTTTATCTTGTAATCAATTACTCATAAATTGTAGCTTCATGAGTATAGGCTAGTACCAGTAATTATGGGTGTTAGGTTAATCACTTGTTCAAATTGATGATTTAGTGATTTATATCTTCAACTTTTATGCATGAATGATTGAAATTCTGATTTTATGAATAATCTTATGGTGTTAACGAATCTCATATGATTAATTGGTGGTTACGATGTTGAGGCCGAAAGGGTCGGTGGGTAACTGACAAATAGAAATCTAGGGAGTTCAACTCTTCGGAATCCTTATCCTGCTATTCTCGTTCGTCTTGTAGAGTCGGGGTATGCTCTAGTTCAAGAGAATAGTATACATTTCAGCTCCACGCCGACTCCAATACTGAGAGTTGAAGTCGGTATTTGCACGAGCATATAATATTATTTAAATACATGATTGTTTGCCTTATAAATGAAGAGTTTTTGATTTCCCTCATAGCCTAGTACATGTGATGTTTCTCTCTGATTGAATTTTAATCAAGTTTATTATTTTTATTTTTATCAGCAAGTTTATTAGTATTATGTTTCTCGTTAATCAATCAACCTTAACAAATTACGCATTTTACATCAGCTCAAGTAACTCGAATTAATTTGATCTTGACCCTCATTTGATCCTATGGAATCAACCCGCCTTTTATACGATTTACTACTTGTGAACCACGTGTTTGTGCGAGTTGTAAGGCGTTGGGTGGTGCACCCACGTCATTGTCTGACAATGAAAAATTCTCATAACTCAAAAAGCAACATACAAGATCATTAAATCTACCCAAACCCGCCATGTTATTATTCTACAAGAATGAAAAATACCCCGAACTCGACATAAACTCGATATATCCAATCCAACATAAATAAATAAACAAGATCACTAAACCTATTTCAAACCATTCATGTTGTCATCCTTAATTAAGACTATTGTTCTAAAAATCTACAACCCATGTGATTAATCCCTTATAATTTTAAATTAATCCTTCAATTTAATTTATTTTTTAATTGATATCGATTAGTCCCTATAAGGCGCTCTACACCCGACTAGCACCTATGAAATAATGAAAACTTTGCTAACTTTAGCTAATAAACAGATCAAATAGAGCTAAAGAAGTCTACAAACATGGCTTTTATGACAAGTATTGTCAGTTATGTACAAAACAATGAAGCAGAGTTCCAAATTCCATTGCAGCAGAGAATCACAAACACCACATTGAACAGGTCAAGGGATAGTTGACTTCATCGTCTTTGTGTTTACGCTTGCTCACGCTCTCCTAGGGGATGCGATTCTTGGTGATGGGTTGACGATGGATCTTGCATACGCAACGGGCAATGCCAGTATCTTCTTCGGTTTTCCCACATAAGCTCTCTTCGTAAAATTGTTGTAGTCGTTGGCTTCAATCTCATCCAATATTTGGCGATACAACAACAGAGACGCCCATACCTGAAAAACAGGAAGACGAGTAAATATATACAGGGAAAATGGCAAAAACCTGTTGTATATTATCACGCTTTAACATAAGGGTGTTATGTACGTTTTAAAATAATATTCAATGTTAACGGCAATTTTATCATTTTTATACAAATACATACATTTTGCACAAAAAGTGATTGACAACATCTTTTTACCATTAAAAAAAGTACACAACCTTTTGAAGAACACTGACACTTACATTTTGAATTCTCTTATATGAACAAAAGAAGGAACCAATAATGCTCTATAAATCTATATTTTCTTGATTCACTAATATAAACTGATCATGGAGGATTGTGAATCAAAAAATCAGTATAGCATATTATGGATATAGTTAAAATCATATAACTGAAGTGTTTTAAAAAAAGTTAGGCACTACTCAATCGGATAGACACTCCAGGGGTCAAATCATAAACTAATAGGGAATCAATATTCTAAAAATATTTGACTAATCCCCAGAATACCCTCTCTATCCAACTAGTATTTATTAGAATATGTCGAGAATTAAACATATTTGTATATATTTTTATTAATAAATTATTTTTTATATATACTATGAAACTATTAATTATATCATATAATAATAGATATTTGTATGGATTTAATTACAATCATATAACTGAAGAATCTGAAACTAATTTATACAGCGATCCGGTGTCCTTAAAACATAGGCTTTTTGAGGTTGAAGTCGAGTTTCTAGCTTATGTGATTTATCTAAACACTAATGACAGAACCAAGAATCCTAGGTTTCTCCTATTTGATCATGTCTCATTGTACATAGTTGGTAATAATTAAGGGTTTAAGATCACTTACCGGCCATCGGCTAGCTGCGCTGAGCTCTGTGACTCCTTTCTCTGCCTCGTCGAAGAACATTCTCGCCCTCTGAATCTGTTTACTCATAAAGCTCCTCCATTTATCAGTCACTTTCCCAGCAAACACGTCTTCATCAGAAAGCCCCGATTGCGCTAGCTCGTTCTGCGGTAGATAAACCCTTCCTCTTCGGGCGCTGAACAACATAGTTCACAAATACGCATATGAATATAAATCCAATGAACTGTTGTGTAGTAACTTCATTGAAAAAACATATTGAAGAAATTAGAAATCCCATCCTATTTTCCTATAAAATTTACTGTTAATACATTATTGCAAACACATCGAAGAAAATCTTCAAAATCCATACAAAATCATCTAGGATTGTTCAGAAAATACTAAAACAGGAACCAGATAGAACCAAAGCAATTCTCTTCGGTTATAAATTACACAAAATTCAATCGGTTTGGTTCCGGTTTGTAGAAATTGAACGGACAAAAAAATTAAACCAATCAGTTTAAACACATGACCCATTTATCTTTATTAATTGGGCCAACAAAAAAAGTCAAAAGATGCCCAGTAGTGGAAAATACATGAAACAACAGTTCAAATTCCAAACCGTACCAAAATCCAGCTTTGATTTTCTTGGAACCAAGCTGGTCGGTACGATTTGATTTTGGACTGATTTGGATCAAAACAGAACCATAAACACTTCTAATTTCCCTTGAAAAACTTCTTGAACTAGTTCTTGCAATTTAATCTGAATAGTCTAACAATTGAAGATTGGCGGGGAAAAGTCAAAACAAATTAATAAGCTAAGACTCAAACTATCTGCAATGTTTTTTATTAACAAAAATTTAGATAGCAATATCATTACCACCAGAGTAATTTGAATAGCAATAATTTAGAACTTACTCTTCTCCGACGTCCCTGAGGATATTCGTTAGCTGATTGGCGATTCCCAATGCCAGCGCGGCATTGTACACACTCTCTGTCGTTGCTTGTGACTCCGGTGCAATGCCCATAACCGGAACACTCATCAACCCGACTGTCCCGGCCACATAATAACAGTAAAGATACAGTTCATCGAAATTTTTGTATCTCGACTTCCTAAGGTCCATCCTCATTCCTTCGATCATGTCTTTGAATGGCTGCAGAGAAGTAATATTACAAGCGTTTAGAGCCATATTTCACAATCAAATTCGTATTGCCGATGATTAAATTCAAATGTTAATGGCGGGTTTATGTTCAATACAAAGGTAAAAACCCCCTTTAATATAATTGCAAGCAATTTGAAGACAATATTTTTACTTTTACTGATATTGGTAACTGTTACGGTTCCAGGTTTATGGATTGAGTTATGGATCGAATTTGGATAGAATGAGAGCTCGATTATACTTCTAAGTCCTTATCTGATAGGTCTTAGGAGAGGGTTGTTGAGTTGGACTCCTGACAGTTAGTTACCTATTTGAACAAATGATTCTTAGGAACATGACAACACATTATTATAGTTTTTGTCAGTGTTCTAAAAATTCCCTACTTGTCCAATTGATCCCCGATTAATCTATATTTATTCCTCGATTATAATTTATTTCTGATTAATACTTCAATCCGGTTTATTTTCCGATTAGTTTCTAAAAGACCGTCTCTGCCCGACTAGCACCTAACGATTTTAAGAACATTGGTTTTTACTATCAATTTTTTTAAGGGTAAATGCTGACCTGGATGTCGACAGGGAATCTGGTGACTGTATCAGACAAGGCAGCGTCGAGCATATCAAATGGACGGCCCTGAAAAAGATCCTCCAATCTCGATTCCCATCTGTCAAGCGCCGAAGGAGTTATGTGAGAAGCATTTGGCCCGTCAACAAGCTCATCTGTTCTCCGACACCAAACTGTAATAGGAAACAACAAAATAAATCGATCAAGTTAATTTAAACCAAATTAGTTCAGTTCCATGTGCAAGAGAATATTATATCAATCAATAAAAAAACAAGTGATCTACTTGTCTTCTTAGGAACAACTCATTGACCATGATAGTGATTTCATCTTATGAAACTTAAAAAAAAAGGAAGTTAGAAGCAAGATTTGTAGATTGACAACTTTGTAACTCCAAACCTTAACAATTTGTCAATTTTTAATATTGTCTTTCGAATTATATGGTGATATTTGTAATCCAATTACCCAACAGGCCATGTGATGCCTGGTCGAATAAAAAATTTCTCGATACTATTTCAGAGAAAGAGAAGAAACATATTTTACTAGTTTTATAATTATGCAGAGAATGAGAGATTGGTTCTGAGTTAAAGGTCAAAGTGAACTTACCATAAATTGCCCAAATAGCCCTTCGCCTTTCGGGTGTCATCAACATAGTTCCTAAAACAAGGCAAAAGCTCAACAACAATTTCATAATTACAATTTGATAAATCATAATTTACGGGAAAGAGATAGCTAACCCAAATAAAATGTCTTGGCATACTCGGCGCAAACTTCACCGCACCGATCATAGGCTTCAGTCAACAAACTCAAAGTCCCGGGAAGAGAAATTTCAGGCTCCGCGTAAATATCCTCCCCAAGCCTCAATTGCCTATTAACTAAAGCCGCTTGCTTTAAAACCACGTCATAAACCATTTGCTCGGAGGAAACAGCGAATTCTTCAGCTGGCGAAGCGATCAAGCTTGACATCGTGGTCAAGTTGCTTCCAATTATACTCTTTAATCCTGGCTGACGTATTGATGAGTACTTTAAATTTCTGCTCGGGGAGCAAAAATGGCGCGTTTGTCTCCTACCCTTTTTTGATATGTCTAAGAAACCCGAGAAATTGGAAATCTCTATGTTGAGAGACATAGTCCATAATGATGATATAGACATGTCTGAAAGAAAAAACAAAGTCTCCTACACACTGCGCTTTCCTTATTTTCTACAAAACCAGCAATCTCAGTCTAAAAAAACCCAAATTCACCTTCCAGCAAAATGACCTAATAAACCTAAAAACAAGCCAAAACAGTCCATAATGATGCTATAGACATGTCTGAAAAAAAACCCAAATATGCCACCAAAAAAATCTACTACACACTACACTTTCCTTAATTTCTACAAAACCAGCAGTTTCAGGATAAAAACAAAAATACCCAATTCACCTTTCACCAAATTGGCCTATAAAAAACCTAAAATCAAGCCAAAACAGTCCATACACCAAGTAAAAAAAATCTCCTAAAAACTACAATTTCCTTATTTTCTACAAAACCAGCAATTTAAGTCTACAAACAAAAAACCCAATTCACCTTTCAGCAAAATGACACCAGAAAACCTTTAAAAAAAAGGCAAAACAGGCCGTGAAATCAAAACCCAGAAACCAAATTCACCGGCAATGTTCTTAGGCAAGGGAAGATCTGAGCTGAAATTCTGCAATTGATACAAAAATAAAATAAATAAGTTGTGGCAGTGACGATATTAACACAGGAAATGGGTAATTGAGTACTATAAGAAACAGAAACTCACAAGCCACAAAATTGGTTCTAACAGTAATTTTCTTCACAAAACATGAGCAGATAGAAAGTGAATTGAGCTCAGGCAAAAGCTGTGTTCACTAGTTATAGTTCCTTGTGGGCAATGAGCACTTAAATTGAAATGCAAAAAAATAAACTACTATTTATTTACACTAACTTCCTGATAAATCCAAAAAAAAACACCCACAAAAGCACAAAAGTTTCAATCTTTCATAAAGGGCATGACCAGAAAATGAGGAATAAACATGTAAGCATATATACATACACATATGCACACAAAGACGTGGAAGAGAAGCTCACAATCACACACCTGTTTTTGCAGAGAAACACAACCCACAAAGCATCAAAATGACACAAAAATGTATTTTTTAAAGAAAAAAATGTGACAGCAGCCACTATATTATCCTCAAAATCTCGCCGACCCGCCTATTTTAGCTTCTCGGGTCAATTATCTTGTTTAGGGTCAATTATAATTTAAAAGTCAAATTTTGCTTCTATAGTGTGTTTATAGATCATGTGTATCATTTTTTTACTATGTTTTCTTAACTAGTAATCTTGAATTTGAGTACATAATGATAAAGTTATTAAATTTGGTAAGTTCAAGAATTTTTTTTTGATGATCAATACCTATTGGTACCATCATGTCATTGGCCCTCCAAATTTGAACAAATGTTTATATTTATGATAAGCTGTTTTTTATTCAAAAACATTGAATTTAAATGAAGAAAGTCATCCTGAATTCATGATTTTTCATTGACAAAATTTAAATTTCAAAATGTATCATTATTTATTGAATGTTTGACACACAATAAATAATACAACTCAAAAACGGCTCAACTGTTCTTGATACCCCAAGCAAAAATGATTAATATAGTGTTATTTTAAGAATTAATTTTCAAATTTGACTTAAAATATTTAAATTTTGAGTCTTTTTTATCATTCTCATACCTTATTTTTTTAGATGGGACTAAAGTGCTTTATAGGCGAACATACCTTAGTCCAACTAACTAAATACTAAGGCAGATATGTTCTTGTGGATTATGCATGACCAAGTTCAAATTACATAGATAACATAATTTCTTTTGATTTGGAATTTCCTTGCAAAACTGTTTGATGTACTTTTTTGGGTTTTTTTAATGCATATATTTTATACAAATTAAACCTAATTGAATAATAAAAAAAATCAGTTAAGAAAAAATTATTCTTAAAAGTTTAAAATTATACATATAACTCCAATTTTTTTCATGGTTTAAATCAATTAATTTATAATATAAATTTACTAGTAAGTAATTGATCCAGCATGAAAAATCTTCAAAAAAATTTGATCCAGCATGAAATAATTTGATTGTGATTAGAAAAAAATCAACCCCCAAAAAATCAATATAAAATTTATATGGAGCACCGAAAGCTAAACGACAAAATAAATTACCGTTTCAGTGGTTACCTACCAATAAAAAAGGCGGTTCATCTTTAAAAAGGTGGATTATCCAAGAAGGTAAGACCCGAACCAACCGACCAATCAGGGCGCGATAATAAGCCTATCGCAGTGCGTGGCCGTGTACACGTGGCTCTCTCCGATGTACCGATCGAACCACCGAAACAGATCGAACGGAGGAGGATAACGGTGGGACCCAAGCGAGTGGAGGCAGAAGAAAAGTGCACAAATGGGCCGGTGAGGAGGGTCGTGGAGTTGACACGTAGCCCAAATGCACTTTAGTTTTGGTCGCATTATGGGCCGACTGAGGCCCGACTCGGTGGGGCAGCTGACGTGTCCACTTGTCGTCCTCTAACAGTATCATATGTATGTGGCCGAGGACGCACCGTCCTGTCCACATGCAACTCTTGTCTTGCCCACTCCCAACATCAAGCACAAAGGCTAAATTAGTAAATTATAAATTATATATTCCACTTAGGGATGGCAATATATCCCGTCCTCGATGGGGATCCCCGAACCCGGACGAGAACGGAGAATTTCCGAAGCCAAACTGGAACGGGGCGGGGACAGAGTGAGGTATCTCCGCCCCACTCCACCCCATTATGCCTCGATATATTAAAAAATATTTTTTTAAATTACAAATTATATTTTATAATACATATTTAATGAAAAACAATATCTTTAAATATATTTTTTTATCAAAATAATATTTTATTATACATAGTTGATGAAATAATAATATGTTTAAGTATATTTTTGATTAAAATAATATTGTTAATAAAACTTTTATCAAAAGAATAAATATGTTTTAATATTATTTTGAGTTGGAAATAGGAAATGAGGAACTTTTGAAACTCGACGGGGAAATTTTGTCCCGTTAAAAAACGGGAAATCTCTGTCCCATTTTTAATAGGGAGGGAATGTGATTGTCAAATCCGCCCCAAACCCGCCCCATTGCCATCCTGATTCCACTGAGGGTTTATCATTATATATAAACAATGGTTCAAAGAGACTCGCAAGAGGAATTTATTACTCAAACGCAGTGCAGAGGAATTGTTTTTGTTGAGAAACCGATGTTAGTTACTTTCTTAAACTCTCAGAAAGAGGTGAGCTAGATCTCGCCTTTATTAGAAACAAACCGAGGAGGGTATTCTTGATTCTTAAACTCTATGAAAGAGGGGAATCTTGATGCTATTAGTGATGGGGAGGGTTTCTTTCTAAATCAAATACTTGAGAGAAAACGTAAGCTAAAGGGTCTTCGATCCTCCTCGCTTTACTCGAATGAAATAATCTCGCATTATGAGTTATTTTTATGTTTATTTATTTAGTTGACGTCATTAATTGGAAATGGGTCAATGTTTTCTTTGAATATGCAATTTGCATAACAGTAAAATAATGAAGCAGTAGTTCACGATAAAGAATATATAATATTCAACTCTTTAATTTTTATTCAACTCGTTCAATGATGTTTGTCAATTATAACCCAACATACACTGTTTATATATACCTATTAGAATTCGGCAGCCAATCCTATAATTTCATGTCCAATAATGCACTGATCATAAATGAGAGATGAGTCAATTTGTTGAATGGTTTGAATTTAATTTATTCAAAGGTAAAAGATACTAAACCACACTTAAAATCTCTAAAAATATATATTTACTCTATTTTTTAAAATGGACAGTGAGGTACACCCCCAGAGATTATTAATTGACAGATAACACATATCGTTAGAATTTTGGATGAAATTTGTTAAAATTTTAAGTAAAAAACGAAAATGCCCTTGACCAGACTTCAAATTTTCAAAATCATGTCATTGTGAGGATTTTGGTTGTTTCTTGGCTCAACCTTCACCGACCTTATCTCCGACCTCGGAACAACTTCGCCGGTCGTCCTTGCCTCCTCGCCATTGACCGGAGATGCTCGCCGTGGTCGTCGCAGGAGATGTTCGCCAGAGAAATTGAACCGTAGCCGGAGATGCTCGTCGGAGCCGGTTCGCAGCACCTTCCCATAATAGGCCGGAGATGCTCGTCGGACATGCTCGTTGAACCTCACTTGGGTCGCCGGGTCGGTCTCGATTTCTTGATTTTTATTTTCTTTCTCTTTCAGGCATTTTCACGAACACCTTGCGTGCACTCGCCATTTTTTCCCGATTCCGGCGGTTTCTCACCGGTTTTTTTTAACTTTTTTTAGTTTCGATGTGTTCAGGGACGTTTTTAATCTCGTGGGTTGCGTTCTGGAGCCGGCGATGGTGAGTCCTCGGTCCATCTTGACTCTGGAGCCGGCGATGTTTTATTATGTTAATTTAGTAAAAGTGACATGTGATATTGATAAATTATAATTTGCTCCAGTTAAATTTGGGGTTTTCTGCAACCCAAAGCTTGATGACAAGTTCATGAAATGCCAAGCTCCAACCCTAACTTGGGTCTTACTTATACTATCCAGAACATCACCATTTCAATTTTGGATATTCAGTCGGCAATAATTGTGTCATCATCAGTACTTGTCAAATATATGATCACCACATATTTCTTTAGATATTATCTCCTCAGTCACACTGCTCTGTTTTTTTTTACAAATACAGATAGTTACTTACGCTAAAGATTCAAGCAATTAACAACTTGATTAAATAAGCTTTGAAAACACTGGTCTGTGCGAGATCCCCGGAGATGCTCGTCGGAGCCGGTTCTCCGGCTAGCATCTCCGGCGACGACCATGGCGAGCATCTCCGGTCAATGGTGAGGAGGCAAGGACGACCGGCGAAGTTGTTGCAAGGTCGAAGATGAGATCGAGCCAAAAAACAACCAAAATCCTCACAATGACATAATTTTAAAAATTTGAAGTCTGGTCAAGATCATTTTCGTATTTTTACTTAACATTTTAACATATTTCATCCAAAATTCTAACGGTAGGTGCTATATGTCAATTAATGATCTCTGAGTGTAACTCACTGTCTATTTTAAAAAATGAGGTAGTTATGTGTCTTTTGAGAATTATTGAGTGTAATTTAGTTTCTTTTATCCTTTATTCAAATATTCTATTCAATTTCTTGTATAATAAAGTTAAATTTTAAGTTTACAATCTCTAATGAAATATTTAAAGTCAAATCTACTGTTTACAAGTTGTCTGATTTAATTACAATTAAAAATGTGTACTTAATCTTTCAACGAATATTTATGATAAAAATTAAATTAATTGAGACAATGTCAATTTGAGATGGTCTAATTTTCTTGAGTTGAATATATTTGCATGAGTTCATTAATTATTAGTTTTGGGTTGCTTAATTATTATTAGTATTTTTAAATAATAGCCTTCTTTGTGTACTGTCCGAAAATTTCACTATATCTCTCCAAACGAGATTCGAACTCATGACGTCTCTAAAGAGATCAAGGATGAGCATTTTGTACCTCAGACTATGGTTAATAGTTCAGTTTTTATTCTGAGTTTGAGAGAGTCATTCAATTATCATCTTTAAAAGTAATAACCGTCAGTTAACTAGTTAGAACTGAGCTAGTTTGTGTCAAGAGTGGAGTACGTGAATTGACGAATGAATGTTGAGATTATGTTATTTATTTTGTTTGTAAACTTTATGTTTTGATTGAGTTGTATAATTAAATTTTAACATTCAATTTTCATTAATACATTTTTATAATTGCATATTAAAAAAGTTTGGATATAAATTGAGTTCAAATTTATGTAATTCGATCAATAAATGGAGCTTAAGTCAAAACTAAAAATTAAACCGGTTATAACAGAGTAAAATCAAGAATGGAATTGGAGAATGGCGATCAGAAACAGATTGTTTTTTCACATGAAGATTTAGTGCGTGGTTCCAATAATCGAGAAATCGATGGATCCGTTTGGTCCTGTTTGGGTTCATGGGAAAAATCTATGAAAAGTTACAATTGGGCTCATAGGAAAGCCCATACAATTTCAATTTGGGCTCATGAGCAAGCCCATTAATCTAGGCGCGGTTTTCTGTAGAACAAAGGAGCCGAGCGAGCACAGAACCAGAGTGACACTTTCTCTGTAGAGCGAGGACGAAGAACGAAGAAGAAATCGACGAGAGAGATGGAGCAAGACGAAGAAGGAAGCTTCGAGAGCTTTCTAGAGTGGGCGGCGAAGATCGGAGTCACAGACTCTCCGGCGTCGCTCCAATCCGAAAACCCTAGCTCGTCCTGTTTGGGCCATTCGCTATCGATCTCTCACTTTCCTCAGGCCGGAGGGTATGTACATTTCTCGTGTATTATGCTGATTGTCTCGAACGCTGTTTGGTTTCTGAGAAAGTACAAGTCGTTGAAAGCAAAAGAACGTTTCGTTATTTCTCGTGATTTTGAGGAATTTGTTGTTTGTGTACAGTCGAGGGCTTGGTGCTGTTCGCGATCTGAAAAGGGGGGAGTTGGTTCTCAGGGCTCCCAAATCAGCGTTGTTGACGAGTGAAAGTGTATTGAGAGATCAGAGAATCTCCGGTGCTGTGAATAGGCACTCTTCTCTGTCGTCTACACAGGTACTTGTTGCAGTTTTGTATCCATGTTCTGTTTGGCTGCTGAGAAAATCTACTAGAATTCAAAAGGAGAATGAAAATTTGTTATCGAATCTGGATTATGTGATATTCATTAGTTTTGTTTTTAGTTTATCTGATTTATATTTTATAGACATGATCGAGGAGGATGTAACGTTGTTATTGAATCTAGATTACGTGATTCTCAATAGTTTTGTTTTTAGTTTACCTGATAAGTAGACATGATCGAGGAGAATGAAAACCTGCAATTGAGTCTAGCTCATGTGACACCCTTAGTTTATATTGACATGGTTGTGCTGAGAAAATCTACTAGAGTTAGAAAGGAGAATGAAAAGTTGTTATTGAATCTAGATTATGTGATATCCATTAATTTTGTTTTTAGTTCATCTGACATATATACATGATCAGGGAGGATGAAAATCTGCAATTGAGTCTTGCTTACATGACATCCTTTGTTCATCGGTGATATATTGACGTTGTTGTGCTCTTTAATGTCATACTTGTATTGACTTATTTGGAATGCAGGTATTGGCTGTTTGCTTATTGTATGAAATGGGTAGAGGGAAGCGTTCTTGGTGGCACCCCTACCTAATGCACATGCCGCGGAGTTATAATTTGCTGTCAACATTTGGTGAATTTGAGATACAGTCTCTGCAAGTTCGGTTTCTGACTAGATGCTATATTTTCTTTGTTAGGTTAGATTTTGTTTGATCTCCTATGGTTTTTTGCTGGTGATGCTTCATTATTAAGTTTCAAATTGACCGACCCTCTTTAGTATTTACTATAACACTTGAAAGCAAAAAATTCTTAATTTGTAGCTTCTAAATTGCTAACATAACAATGCTATGTGACGGTTTGTAGGTGAACGATGCTATATGGGCTGCAGAAAAGGCTGTTTCAAGGGCCGAGATAGAGTGGAAAGAAGCTACAGGACTATTGGAAGAACTTATGCTTAAACCGCGACTTCGAACGTTTGAGGCGTGGCTTTGGGCTTCAGCAACTGTAAGATCTTTTTGCCTCTTATTAGAATTCTTACATGCTTATGTGGGTTTTCCTACAGTTTCATTTTGACAATAATTAAAATTTCATGTAATATAAGAAACATGTATGCTAAGTTTAGGATGTGACCATGAACGGCCCTACTCTTACATGCTCTGGTGGGTTTGCCCACGTCTTCATTTAAATTGGGCGGAAGTTCAGTAGTATAAGGAATTTGTATGTTAAGTTCACACAAGGATTTATTTTTCAGGAATTTGGATAATGATTGTTGGGAAAATTCAAATGTGTTACATAATCCACGCTTCACTCGTTCAGTGCTCCAACATACACTGCCTATAGTATTGGTTTATCCATTTGAAGCATTATCTTGCTTTGTATTAGATTATTTCCTTCTCCATAGTTTATTAATTCACCCTTATACTACAACTATATTTGATTATTCTTTCATTTCCAAAACAATTAATTACGAGTTCAATGCTGGTTTTTCTTCAAAGATATCATCCCGCACGTTGCATGTACCATGGGATGATGCGGGATGTTTATGCCCGGTGGGAGACTTATTTAACTACGCCGCACCTGGAGAGGAGGAACATGGCACATCCAATGGCGACGCCACAGATAAGTTAGATTCAGACCAATCTCAGAGGTTAAGAGATGGTGGATTCGAGGAAGATGTTGATTCATATTGCTTCTTTGCTAAGAGAAATTACAAAACAGGAGAGCAGGTAAAAAACAAACACTCACATATAGGGGATTCAGGTGAAATATTAGTAGCATGCGGTAATTTTCTTTAGTAGTCCTGTAATCTACACGCACACACACATATAGGGGATTCAGGTGAAACTCTCCCTAAGAATGCAAATTAAGAACCAGTATGTACCTTTAGATTGAACTTTAGAAGGCTGAGATTAAACCATACGTGTTTACATCACTCACACACCTGAATTGAATGGTTCTCTCAAATTCAGAACCAAAACCGAACCATTAACCATGGTTCTAGTCTTCTATATTTTTCGGTACCATGTACAAAATGCTCACCCTTATTCTCAGTGGAGAGATCGTGAATTCGAATCTCGTTAGGAGTGATAAGTGAGCTTTTTGGATAGTACAGAAAAAAGTGTAATTGTTTATTTACAAAATAATAATTAAGCAGCCTGAAAATAAGGATTAACGACCCTATAGAAATATGTGTACAATATGTATGTAAACTACTTGAATTGAGTCTAGATTTATTAGAGCTTGACTCGATTCAAAAAAAGGTAACCTTGATTTGTTTTATTGTCATTATTAATATGTATGTATATATATATATATATTCAATGCCATTGAACTTTCTTGAGAGGTAGAATGGTAATAACACGGGTTTTATATGATAGAACCACATACATTCGACGCCTTCTGAATATCGCATAAGCTCTAACAGGTTCTGCTCAGCTATGGACTATACACAAACTTGGAGCTCCTCGAACACTACGGTTTTCTTCTACACGAAAACCCAAATGACAAGGCCTTCATTCCCCTGGAACCCGAAATCCACTCTTCATGTTCATGGCCAAAGGAGTCGCTCTACATTGACCGAAACGGGAAGCCATCTTTTGCCCTGTTATGCGCCATGCGGTTATGGGCAACACCACCACACCAGCGGAGATCAATTGGCCACTTGGCCTATTCCGGAGCTCAACTCTCGCCACAGAACGAAATATCCATCATGGACTGGATTTCAAAACGCTGCTCCTCGATATTGGCGACACTGCCCTCATCAATCAAAGAAGACGAGCTGCTGTTATCGGGAATTGACGAAATGCAGGATCTGCAGTGCCCTATGAATGCGAAGGTCTTGCCTGAGATTCAAGCTTTTCTGGAAGTCAGCGGTTTACAGAATGGGGAGTGTTTGACTTTGTCAAGGAAAGCTATTAGGTCAATGGAGAGATGGAGATTGGCAATAGAGTGGAGGCTAAGGTATAAGAAAATTCTCACTGATTGCATATCTTATTGTGCTGAAACTGTGAGTTCTCAGTTATGTTTTGTTGTGTGCCAATGATTCTAGGAGAACATTTCATGATTGGCATGATAATGATAATTTTGTTGTATGACTTAAGATAGTATGCAAGTTACTATTAGAAAAGATATTGCCTTTTAATTAGGATCATACGTCTTTATTTTAGAATTGCTGGTAATTTTAAGGGTTCAGTATGAGTTGTTCTTCAATTTAAACTCCAGTACTTTTAATTGTGATCTTAGAGTATTATCATCAGTTCTGTTTTGTTTTGGTCAAATTCGAGTTTAGACTTATTTAATGAGTTTAATTTTGAGTCTAATTAGAGTTAAATTCTAGGTAAATTACATTGGGTTAAACTCCTGGTTTCAATTCAAACATGGTTATTCCATGTTCTGAAAAATGTTTCCCGTCCCAAAAGAGAAAAAAACGGAATCATTGTCTAAATCTAAAGAAATATGTTGAGAAAAGGGTAAATGTTTCAAAGTCTTCTCTCAAAATGAATTATTGCTCAAACGTATATGTTGTATTGCTGATACTCGATCTAGGTGTTGTACGTGTATTATTTCAAATTTGTACGTGTTTTAACGTCATTTCCCTCTATTCACAAAAATGAATCATCAAAATAATGAGTTATTACTGATATCGACAAATTTGAGATCGCAAAATGTATTCAATTCTTTTACTTCTTGTTGTTGGAAATATCATTTGTACATATCTTTACAATCTTTCTAAGAACCATAGAATTTTATACCGGCTCAAAAAGGTCAAATCTTTAATGATTTTATCATACTCAATTGAGTTGAAAAAACTTCTAAATAGCTACATCTGAACTGAGTATTCAACTCCTCATGAAAAATGGGTTCGACACAGTTCAGGTTACTCCCATTTCCACGACCCCGTTTTCACTATTTAGGTTACTGCATTTTCCTCTTGCTGTTACTGCATGCATCAAAAATTCTTTGGCCAATTATTTTAAATATTTAACTAATCACTTTGTTTTCTCGAGTTAACATCTTTTCATATTTTATTCGAACTTGATTGTACAAACTAGTTTTAGCATCAGGACAAATTGAGCCTCATTTCATTTTGTGATTGCATAAACTACCGAGTTTCTGGGTGTGGAATTTATTTGTACACACTGATCGTTCAATCCAATTACATGTAAGTAAGACCAGCTTCAATTTAAGTGTTATACTGTCTCCTTATGACATTCTGGAAGATCAGATTTCTCCTATCTTCTAATTAATTTACCCTTCAAAATTAAACTTCTAAAACATTTTATAATTAGTTATAATTGAAAATACATGGAGGATCAGATTTCTGGCTTGGATTCTCCGGAGAGAAAAAGTCGCACAGTTTCATCAACGTCGATCACATGGGGAAATAATCATCACATCCTCTCCACATTAACCCCAATAAAAACAATAAAATTATATAAAAAACCCAAATAAACAAACAAAACTTATTGAGAAAACTTATTTTGAGAACAAGAGCAGGATCAGATTTCTGGCTTGAATTCTCCGGAGAGAATAAAGTCGCACAGTTTCATCAGCGTCGATCACATGGGGAAATAATCATCACCTCCCTCTCTTTACCATGAATCATTTAATTCAAGAAGAAACCAAATTAAATCAAAAACAAAAACAATTCAGAAGCTAAAACCCTAATTACAAATTGATGTTGGATTGGAAAAAACATGAAATTGAAAACAGGAAAAAGATCAGATTTCTGGCTTGGATTCTCGGAAACGAGAAAAATTGCGCGCAGTATAATCAGCTTCGATCATCTGGGGAAATAATCATCACCTCAATCTCCGTTTCGATCCATAAATTAAACCAAAAAAACTGAGAATCGTTTGATTCTGGATTGAAAAGCCCCAAAAAATCTCATAAACCCTAAAGTCTGAATCGTCGATGTTAAAATTTTGCAGAGGCGAGGGTATTTATAGGAAACATGCTAAAACCCTAATGATACGGATCTTACCGCCGCGAGTGCCACGTGTACGGCCGATGCACCACCTATTTTCTAATGACATAAACGACATGTCGTTAAGTTATTGGGCTTTTAATACATTTTTTAAATCATTCATCTGTACGAATAATGGTTTGGACCGTTACTATTTGTATTCGAGCCCAACCGTTTCTTCCCAGGCCCAAAAAAATTAGCGGATAAATAAATAAGCAATAATTATGAATCAGTAGCGCAAAAAAATAAAATACAAAATACAGAAACTGTGATTTAATTTAATTAATTCCCGAAACTGGAGAGAAAGTGATTGAACATGAGTGCTGCGAAGGGAGGATCGAGCTCCGGTTCCGCTGCTGCAATTCCTGCTAAACCCAATTCCAGGAAACCCCAATGTGAGTTCAATTTCGATTTCAGATTCATTGGTTCTTCAATTTGTAATGCTTGTCCTTTTTTTCTCTGTCTCAATCGGTTGTGTTTTGATTTGAAATGGCCTGTTATGGTTTGTTCTGTGATGGGTTTGGTTTTGGGATGCTATTTTCTGTATTGGGTGGTTCGTTTGTGAGTCTCGTTCGTATGTGGAGCAACCCATTGCTCAGAAACCCTTGTCCTGGATTGTGGGTTGGTTAGAGTTGTTGTGATCTTGGATTTAGGTTATGGGTTTTGGAATTGGAACCTGAAGCTTTGGAAATTTGTTGATTTTGTAGTAAGTAATGCATTTTGGAATGAATTAAGGAATGATGCTTTTATGGGTTTTGGAATTGTTTTAGGTTATGGGTTTTGGAACCTAAAGCTTTGTAAATTTATTGATATTGTAGTAAAAAAAGACGTTAGATGAATGATAACTAGGGTATTTGACATTGGATCGAGGAATGGTGCTTTTGGCATTGGAGTAAGACTCACTTCGGTGAAAAGTTCTCCTAGCGTGTATTTATGAATGCTAGGATTGAACTCGAACTCGTGTTACTTTAGCTAATATGTGCTGGCTCGGAGATGCTTTTTATTGGCAATATATATGGTATACTTTGGTTTAACTCATTGTGCCCGTTTTCTCCATCTACAACTTGAAAGGTGGATGTATTTTTGTTGCTTGCATGGTAATCAGTAATCCGTGTCTAAGTACTTAACTCTCGTTTTATATTTAACCCTTTACGTGATAAATAAAAATACATTAAAAGATTAATTGTTTCAGGTTGACTCCGGTAAAATAAAAGTCTTGTATTGTTTACCCAAACAATTTGACAAGTTGAGAGTTTTATCTAGACTTTGATTCCCGGTTTTCCCACAAACTAGTTTTCTTTTCTTTTTCCTCATTAAGCATATTTCTTCTCATTTAGTGAAACTAGATCTATATGCCTATTTGTGTATTGGTTTCCATCATATTTATGTACTGTTGGATTCATGTTCTGCATCCAAAATTGTATCTTTGTTTGATTGACGGCTTTCATGTGAGATTGAGTCTTGTTTCTATGTTACAACTCTCAATGTTCCTCTTTACCTGAAATTGTTTATATTTCCCTATTTTGTTGGCAGACTCGAGGTTTTCTCAACAAGAACTTCCTGCTTGTAAGCCAATTCTAACACCGGGATGGGTATGGCTTTGCAGTTCCCGTTAAATTTTTCTGTCTGTTCCCTGTCCTAATTAACTGTCTATTTTGCTATGATTTTCAGGTCATTACCGCATTCATATCTGTTGGCGTTGTTTTCATCCCAATTGGTCTTGCTTCCTTGTTTGCATCAGAGAATGTATTTATTAGTCCTTTTAATATACGATTTCTGTTCAAAACTAATTCATAAAGATCACAAGATTATGCTTCTGATTACTTTCAGGTGGTGGAAATTAATTACGAATATCAATCAGAGTGCATCCCTGTAAAGGATAAGCTTGCATATATCCAAAGCGGTAAAACGAATAAGACCTGTCTCAAAACGCTCAAGGTCAAGTCCAATTCTTAATGTAGCGATGGCTAATATTAGGCCGATTTTTCTTTTAAAATTACAATGATAAATATTTTGCAGGTTCCAAAGCTAATGAAAGGTCCTGTTTATATCTACTACCAGCTCGATAACTTCTACCAGAATCATCGCCGGTATGTTTAAAGTCATTTCCTAGATTATGTATAGCGTAAATGTCTTGTTCTTTTTTTTAATAGAGATCAAATCTTCTTCTCTTTCCCATTTCACTGTGTATTTTAGAGAACAAGATTCGTATTGTCAATTCTCATATCAGTATGTATGAAATTATACTTATATGATCTACTATGAGGAACTGAAATAATATAGATTATGGAAATCTGTATTTTCAATCATATGAAAATATAATGCAGTTCACAGTACCATTCATGCTATTTGGCCATTTTTTTATTGTATTGTATTTGACAAGTATAAATATTTTGTATCTTTTATCGACTATTCACGGGGGACACTGCTAGCTTGCAGATATGTAAAAAGCCGGAATGACAAACAATTGCGGAGCCGGGAAAGTGAGAATGAGGTTTCGGGATGTAGCCCCGAAGACAATGCGAATCAGGCACCGATCGTTCCTTGTGGTCTCATTGCTTGGAGCTTGTTTAATGACACATACCTTTTCTCTGTGAAAGACAAGGTGCTAGATATCAGCAAAAAGGACATCTCGTGGAAAAGTGATCGAAAACACAAATTTGGGTCTGATGTGTATCCCAAAAATTTCCAGAACGGATCTCTGATTGGTGGTGCAAAACTCAACGAGAGCATTCCTGTAAGTATATCAACTTCATTATTTATACCAAAAATTAGCGTTTTACTTCTACTTTGGTAAAGGATGTCCAAGTGTCTAGTTTCTATTTTCCGGAATCAGTTATGCATAAATTACGAATACTGTCATTTATATTAGCTACTTGTAACTATTGTTCTGAAAATCGGCCTAGGCGGCAGTGTTATAAAAATCCTCGATTAGTCCCCGATTAATCTGGTTAATTTCTAATTAGTCTCCACTTGTGTAGCACCTAGAGTTTTTTTAGAAACAAGGGCGGTTGCTGTGTAGATTTCTATTAAAGTATGGAGGATATTAATGTTAAGCATTTTTTAGGATATTAATATTATTTATTGGTACTTTTTATTTTGAAGGATATGGATATAGTGTATATAATAATTTATTTAATATAAATTAGAAAAATACAAATCTGATTAGTTTCTGATTCATCCCTGGAGGCCCTGTCCGCCCGACCAGTGCCTACCGTCTATTAGGACACTGCTTAGTAGGTTAGTAAATAGGAGCAAATGGGGTCATGTGGAGAAAGTTAGGACTAACTCCATCAATCTTGAAATTACCCGAATGTCAAATATGAGCAAATGGAGGGAGTATTTCTTTTTGCAGTGTTCTAAGAATCAGGCCAGGCAGCGCCTAGGCGGAGACTTTTAGAACACTGACCTGATTTTACATAATCGGGCGGATCAAATCAGCTAGGCGAGTTTAGGCGGATTTAAGCTATTTTTTTAAAACAAATAATAATATAAAAC
>JAYMTP010001059.1:0-26707 GCA_036897365.1 Geranium brycei | reverse complement strand
TTTAATAAAATAATTACTAATTTTCGTAATTAATGGCCACACATATACCCATCCCTATCTCATTTCAATCTCTACCTCTCAACCTCTTTCCTCTCACAATAGGCTCTTCCCACTCTCAGCGCCGGAAAAGCAAAGCCAGATCTGCGCCAGAGCCAGATATGGCGCCGATTGGGTCCTCCAAGCTCCGCCTCCACGGCCTCACCTCCGCCCCTCTGTCCTAGATCGACGCCGGAATAGTCAAATCGGCGAAGAAGCCAGCTCCCAGTGGCGGCCCCGCCGCGGTGGCGAAGAATCTAGCCTCCTTGCATGCGACCACGGCCATATCTGGTTTTTATTATTTTTGCTTCTTTTCCGATTTGTTTTTTTTTTCATTTTCCGATTTGGTTTTTTTCCATTTTTAGATTTGGATTTTTTCTATTTGATTTGTTTGTTTTTGATATGCATCTGTAGGAAATCTTGTGGGTTGTATTTTTGTAAAAAGGAAATTGTGGATTATATTTTGGTAAAAGGGATCTGAAATGAATAAACAATTGGGTTTTAATGTTTAGAAATTGCAACAGATGGCAAAATAGCATTAACGTTGGAGGGAAAAGTTATAGCGTTGGAGATGCTTTAGTACAACTAATTTAATGGGAAATTTGTCTTTAAAAAAATAAGGACAATGACACTTTGTTATATTTAATTATCGCGAAATGACACTTTCAGTTTTTTTTGTGACAATCTACCTATAAAATGCTTGAAATACCTAAAATATCCTTAGATTAAAAAATCAAAATTGAACTGGTTCAATTTAGTTTAAAAACTCAAAATTGAACCGCCTCATTTTAATTACAAAAAACTAAAATTAAAATTGGTGAAATTACGTTGTTGTCATCTTCTTCAACCTCTCGCTCTTCTCTCGCCTATCTCCCTCTTTTACATTGTTGAACCACCATTATAATTGCAGGAACCGAACAATAGTTTAGAGTCACCATTATGGGTAGGCGAGAGAGGAGCGAGAGGTTGAAAAAGTGGACAACAATGTAATTTCACCACTTTTAATTTTAATTTTTTGTAATTAAATTAAACAAGTTCAATTTTGGGTTTTTTTAACCAAATTGAACCAGTTCAATTCTGATTCCTCAATCCAAGGATATTTTAGGCATTTTAGGCAGTTTATAGGTAGGTGGTCACAAAAAAATTGTCAGGGTGATAAGAAAGAGAGAAAATTAATTAAGGTATAAAAGTGTCAATTCGTGATAGTTAGGTATAACAAAGTGTCATTATCCCAAAAAATAATTAAGGTGAAATTTCACTTATTCCTTTAATTATACTCGAGTTTCACTTAATCCCTTAAAATCAAAAACAACTAGAATTTGAAAGAGTTTTAATTTATCATTTTCTGTTAATTTTTTGCGACATACCAAAAATACACTTGTATTAAAAAAAATTAAATAAAAATGACTTTGAACTTTTTCTCCAATCTTTTTTAAAATAAAGAATAAAAATAATATGTTAGTATTAATTTTTTGAAAAAAAAATTTTCATAAAAAAATTATAAAAATAAAAAACAATGTGTAAAAATCATTTTTTATCAATTTTTTTAAAAATTATTTCTACTACTAACAAAATTTTATTATTTATTTATGCAACGAAAAAACTAGAAAAAAAATTAAAATCATTTAAAATTTTTTTTAATATAGGTGTATTTTCGTTATTTCACAAAAAATTTAATGAAATTTTCAAAAAGGTTAACAGAAAATACTAAAACAAAATTTTTTCAAACTTAACGTAATAAAGTGGTTCACGAATTGGCCATGTATGCTTTAAGTAATAGTAACTGAGATTATGGTGAAGGGTCTGTACCACCAGCTATAACTTTAGTTGTCCGGCTTGATGCCGGATTAGTTGTTATTTATTAAATAAAATTCGGTTTTCCTTTTAAAAAAAAGTAATTTTTACAAAAGTGAGTAAAGATGCAAGCAAACAAGCGCCAGCCACGTCAAGGTTGATCTTCTGTTCTGGCACCACAAAATACGAAATGGCGTGGAGCTTGTTAATTGGCCCGAACCCACTCACTGACCCTTCACTTTTCATTTCGCGCTGGGAATTAAAAAATTTATGGATAATTCACTCTCTGGCTGTGCCAAGCCTTCCTCATCTCCACCACATGACAATCTGAACTCGGTCTCTCCTTCTCCGAAGCTCCACGATGAACACGCTGATCTCATCTCCTCCCTTCATCGGAGCTCCGATTCCCTCACTTTCTGGCTATGGAATCCGCACCATCCACCACCGCCGCCTCCTCTCCTCCAGAGTCAAGCTCAGCTTCCATGACCTCCCTCCTATTCACTCTCTGGATTCTTCCCTCGACTTCACTGCGAGTCTCGTCCGTGCCGAGAGCTTGCTCTACACGCTCGCCGACGCCGCCGTCACCGCCGATTCCGGCGCCGCCTCGACCTCAACTGATGTCGCCGCACAGAAGAATGGTGGCTGGTTCGGTTTCATCTCCGAAGGCATGGAGTTCGTGCTCAAGGTAGATTACTCGCTTAACTGTGTGTATAAGCTCGTGTTTGGTTGGTGAAATGTGAGGTTCAATTAGAAATTTGAACTTTCTGCTTTCGTGTCTCTCATTTTGAGACTAAGATCATCACATTTTGAACTTTCGGTTTCATTTTTGTAATTTAGTTAATGTTCCTGCCTTATTGGAATGAGACTACGATCAGTTTATTTGTTATGCTAAATGTGTAATTGGTTTGCTTGTATCAGATTTTGAAGGATGGACTCAGTGCTGTGCATGTTCCTTATGCCTATGGTTTTGCAATTATTTTACTCACAATTATCGTCAAACTCGCAACACTTCCATTGACAAAGCAGCAGGTATGGTTGACCGTAGCTTGCTTCTGTAATTAAATATGAATATCTTGCTTCAATCTTTACCTTTATGTAGATAGAAAAATTTGGAATCACGGTTATGATGTTAAATTTAGGTTAAGGACTACGGCTTTGAATTAGATTCATGAATCATGAGATATGTTGTGTGAGAATTAATGTATTGCTAGATCTGATCTTCTGGCATGCGCCAATGTCATGACATTTATCAATATGCATTTGCAGGTGGAATCAACACTAGCTATGCAAAATCTCCAACCAAAAATTAAGGCCATTCAACAAAGATATGCAGGCAATCAGGTAATCTCACCCTCAAGTCCATAGTTTATATGGTTTTATAAGGCTATGGGATTAAGTTTGAACTCCCTTAATATTACACCCCTCCAAATAATTAAGGTTCTGTTGTTGTTGCTATTGTTCATTGATTTATTCAAGGAAAGAATTCAGCTCGAGACTTCCAGACTATATACTCAAGCAGGAGTTAATCCTCTGGCAGGTGTTTTCTTCAATACACCACTTTTTTGCTATCAGCTATTTAATCCACCACTTGAAAGGCATTTACATTCAGTTGCAAAATATTTCATCTAAGTTTTCAATAACAAGGTTCCTTATGTTGCCGATCCGTATTATTTATGTTTGGTTTTATTACGTGGGTGTTTAGGGTGTTTGCCAACTTTGGCTACTATACCAGTTTGGATAGGTCTATATCAAGCTCTTTCTAATGTGGCCAATGAGGTAATTAGATACTGGTATATGATTTATATTCTCAGTGGATGTGGATTAACGAGGTTGATTATTGCATGTTTTCCAAATGTTTTACTTGAAGGGATTGTTTACAGAAGGTTTCTTTTGGATTCCTTCATTGGGTGGCCCAACTACAATCGCTGCTCGTCAAAGTGGATCTGGAATATCTTGGCTCTTTCCATTCGTGGTAATTATAATTTTTGTTACTACCATTTCATGGTTTCAGCAGCCATTTGCTTACTACTCTATACACATTTACACTTATATGATTCAAGGTAATCAATGACCATTATAACTTGATCCTTCAACTTAAAACTTGCATTTCCAACATTTAACATATCATACTACTATAGGGAAATGTCCTTCTTGTAGCACTGATGAACCAATATTTTAGTTTTGCTTTTGAGTTTTTTAGTGTCAATCTTATCTTGAACATTCACCTATAAAATAACTGTTAGCCTTCAAACCTACCCGTTTAAAGCATGAGATCAGTGATTAAACGCATAGTTGGTATGTTATACCTTCTTAAACTTGTATAGTGTGCTGGTTGTTTTGATTCTGGCAACAAGTAATTTTTGTTCTTACAGACTTCTTAGTTCTTGCACTATTTACCATGAATGATACGAATTTATGGTTACGTTAGAGCAGGGGTTCAAGAAGCTAAATGTGCACGATACAATGAAAAAGCACGTGCATAAATGTTGACATGCTATGTTCCTTGTTGACCTTAAGGGATTCATACCTGATATAGAATATTATTTTGATTAGGTTTTGGTGCCTACTTTCTTTTTACAAACTTCACATTTTATGTGGTGATTGTGCATGTGGTCGATAATGCAGGATGGCCATCCACCTCTAGGCTGGTCTGACACCGCAGCTTACCTGGTTTTACCTGTTCTCCTTATTGCTTCTCAGTATGTATCCATGGAAATCATGAAGCCTCCCCAAGTAATGTCTCTTAGTGACTAATTGGTTCTCTGTAGGTTTTCTTTCATAGTATTATAAAGCCTTAATTGTATTGTTTTGGCAGACTGACGATCCTTCTCAGAAGAACACACTTCTTGTTTTAAAGTTTCTTCCGCTTATGATTGGTTACTTCTCCTTGTCTGTCCCATCAGGGTTATCAATATACTGGTTGGTTTCCTGCTCTACAACTTTACTGCACCCACAATTTTTTTTTCTCGTGGAGGTGTATTTATTGTGCTAATTCTCAAAGGTGTTCCAAAAAGCACAACTGAATGGTGGTAGCAAATTAATGTTTTCCACCAGCGTATTTTCTTTTGTTAATCGTGTTTATCTATAGCTTTTCTTTTCTCATAATTTGATCTACTGATCATTATGTGTTAATGTGACTATAAGGTGTTCTTTTCTTGGAATATAATTTTTTCTTTTCAGCCATATATGTTAAACCTGTATCCATCTGGTTTCTAATGCATCATAGACAATGTGTTATTTAGGTTTACAAACAACATCCTCAGCACTGCACAACAAGTATGGTTACGCAAATTGGGAGGTGCCAAGCCTGTAGTTAATGAGAATGCCGGCGGAATCATTACTGCAGGACGTGCAAAACGGTCAGGTTATGTGCCTGCTGAGAGGTCTGTCTTCTTTAACAATGTTTGCCCTAATTTTTTAAAGGCTGAAAATTCCCTTACTGATAAAATTATCTACCAACAGTGTTAAGCAGTTAAAAGAAGAGATAAAGAAAGATCCAAGCAAGGTACTGCAAACAGAAGCGATCCAGACTCTAGCATCTACATCTGGTTCGGAGGATGACTCAGAGGAAGGAACAAAGGACACGGTAAGTTCAACTTATAAGCTGTGTTATGCATAGTTGTCTTTTATTACTATGGTTATTGTACTTCAAAGTTCGCCACTGCTTGTGAAATCTTATGTTAAAGAATTGAAGAAAGAAAGACTCCTGGATTTACCCAACTATAAAACTCTTGCATTAAATTGTTGAGCCTCGACTTTATAATCACGTGACAGAATATCAATCACATGTATAGGCTTGGTGGTTCTATTTTTGTTATTTTATTATTAAAGGATGAAATGGAAGATTCCCTTGAATATTGCCCTTTAATTTAGCCCACAATCTCCATAGTACGTTCATACATGGTGGTGCATGCAATTCCTGAAACTTGTGATTGAGATGAGACAGTGTAACATTGTTATAGAAACAAATCAGAAACGAAAGATCCTGTCATCTTTGTTAAGGTCGAATTTGAATTCATTGCATGCTTCCTGTGCGAATAGTGGGGATGATGGTGGGTTCCACAACCTCAAAATGATTTTAGTTCCCTTATTATCCTAGCATTGGACCTGATCTTGAATTGGAATACAATAGTTCAGAATTAAGTTTGTATTTGGATTTGTACGTGCTGTATGCCTATGTGTTGGGTCCATTTGTATGGGGCGTATCTCATACAATAGCTGCATAATATCCATGCCTTGTGCCTACCTTGAATAGCATAGAAATATGGCTCTTCATCCTGCCACCCCCTTTATAAGCAAGAAGAGAAATTAATTTATATGTGGGATGGATGTTAATTGGAAGAAATACTGATTCTCTTTCCTATTATAAAATATACATAAACTTTGTGTTGAGTAGTCAAGGAAGATGTTTATAGTACGGTTCTAAATTGATCCATCAATGGACATGAATAAGGTGACATTTCAACATTATAAAAGTAAAACCCACAGATGAAGGAGATCTACAACCTGTTTTATTTCTAGTTGAGATAGAAAATTATTTTTAATCCTTGTAGAATATGATGACTAAAGTATGAATATCTGCCTCTTGATACTTTGACTTTGACATATGAAGCTGTGTTTTGATGAGTGAAACTAACTGAAAGCGTTTTAACAGGGTGAGGTTCTGGAAGGTGCATATACTTCTAGTGCTGAAAAGAAAGATCCCGATTCTCAGCCAAGGAGAAGCAAGCGTTCGAAGAGGAAGCGTTCTGTATGAAAATATTGTATACCAATAGGTTTGTAATTTGAGGTGAATTCTGTATACCCTCTGCTAATGTATCTTAGTTGATACATAGTAGCCATTTTTATGCTGGCTCGTTCATTCAAACATTTATGTAGATTTGTAAAATTAGCTCTTTTATTGATTGAAAGATTCCCCCAAACATTAGGGTGTGCAAAGCACTAACTGTATTCTGCAGGATAAATTGAATTAAATCACTTCTAAAGATGGGACATAATGAGATTGTAAATTGTAATTAGCATGATATAGAACTGTGGCTTTAGGATGGTTACATAATAGCAGATTCCATGTTTATGCTAATGTGAAATTTTATACTAGATATATGATAAATGAAAAGCAATTCCTACACATGCATTAGTTTGTATAAAAGCTTCTCAAGTGCAAGTCTTAACATGAACTCCAATTTTCTAGGCGTGCAATGCTAAATATGACGAATCTGGGCTTCAAGCCTTTGTGATGCTCATTTATTTCGGTTCCCATTAATTCATTCCCTTGATGGTGGATGATGATTCCCTACTGGGTTGGGCCCAGATGGCATTTTATGAATCTTCTTTCTCTCAACCTGCTTTCGAGATTGAATGTGTTAAAGACTTGCAGAAACAGTAAATTACAACTGAACCTATAATGTCTTTGCTTCTGTAATTACCCAAGTCAATAAGCCATATCCCTTTGGCAACCTTGAGCTGGGTTCTGCTGGATTCGCCTCGAAATGAACTGTGGACAGCACAAAGAATGGTATGATCCATTAGGTGTAATCTGCATGTTTCTTTCCTCATTTTTCTCTATAATATCATATTAGAAACAGAACCCATAGATTGTTAACTTTATACATATTGCTCGGTATATGTAGAAAGTTATGAAATGGCTTGCCTGTTTTAGCTGCTTGAACATTCAAGGTGGTAGAGTATTGTTGTTGAGAAGCTGAAAGTAGGAGCCATGTTAATAGTAGCCAAGTGAGGTGCTGTGCCCTCATGATCTTATCAGGTTTAGGCTGCTATGGTTGATGGGTGGGCGTAGACAAAACTGAATAAGCACTCTTTATATATCCTTGTGCGTCTTAGGCAATTATAGCCAAACTTAAATTGTGGGGATGTTTGTTGGTGATACTTGGGAATCCTATGTCTGTGCCTCTACATGCTTAACTTGTAAGATTGGGAATCTGAATTGCTTCTCATTGTGGGTTGGCTTCTTTGCGGTTATCATTAAATCCATGATAACAAAAAATAGGTAATTGATATTGTTTCTGTTTTGGTGCTCGAGGCCAGGTTGTCTGTCGGCATCTGGAAATAGATAACTATGTTTCATACATTAATTTGTTTTTCACAGGGGATTTTTGTATTTGCTTATTGTGTTGTAGTGATGATGAAGATAACAATAGTGAAAACATTTTAGGGGATCAACTTGGTGCAGGGCCGGCCCAAGGATTTCCCGGGCCTAAGACAAGATTTCAACCAGAGACCTCTTTTAATAATGGCTTTTAGTTTATTTAAAGATGTAAATTTAAATATTATTAATTATTTTTAACAATTTTGTCAACTTTTTAGTATATACTATTTTAACTCATCAATTTTATGTAACTTTTGACTTTAAAATGTGAGTTTAATTTCATTTTAACATTTTTAAATCTAGATACACGTCCTCAATTTTTTTTAAAATTTAAAACGAATGTCTAAAATTTTAAATTTGTTCTTAAATTTATTATAAAATTAATAGGAGTAAAGCAAACATTTTAAAAGAATTTTAAAACTCTAGAGTACTTCAATACTAAATATAGGCCCAAAATATTTAAACTTGAAAAGTTGATGTATAAGCTTTATTTTAAACTTAAATTAGGCCTAATATAAATATTTTTATTTTTTAATGGCCCAAAACAATTTTGGGGCCTCTTTGACTTTGGGGACTAAGACAAATGTCTCTTTTGCCTTCCTATTGGGTCGGGCTTGCTTGGTATATATATAAATAATATTAAAAAAATTGGGTCTCTTTTGATATTCGGCTAGACGGCTAAGGATTATTTTGAGGCCTCTCCAAGATCGGGGCCTAAGACAAAAGTCTCTCTTGTCTTATGGGTGGGCCGTCCCTGACTTGGTGATAAAATATTTTTATTTCTGATATTTTTGTGGGTTAAAGGTATTCTAGTTAGGTGAAGTAAGGCACTGTAAGACGATCTTTGAAGCAAAAGAATTCCCTTATTTTGAGGACTTTAAATTATGTTTTTAGTCTTGTTATGACGTGTTTGTTTGTTTTACTTATTTGTTGTTAATCATCGAAAGCATATATAGTACTAATATTCATTGGACTTGAGAATGAGGTCCAATTGTGTACGTGATAATTTCTTTTTGTTTCTATTTCGTTCAGTCAGCTTTATATATATGGCATGATTCATATAGACTTATTTAATTAAGTGATTAAGAATTTGAATGTTTGGCATAATAGTATTTAAAGATTAAATTATGATGATGACAAGTGTAAAAATTCTTGAGAAAACCTTCATTTATTGTTAACTTTCCGAGTACCATTGCTTTTAATTACATAGCCTTAATTTTTTTTAAATGTTTACTTTTTTCTGGTGTGTGCCGTATTGATTCGATATATGTGGTAACTGTTATGAAGTAAGGTTATGATTCTGCCTGTTATAAAAAATAAGAATTTAAATTCTGGGTATTGGGTGTCGGTAAACCATCGTTAGTGAAAGCCCATACCGTATCTTAAACCTTTTGTCCTCCGAAGTGGATCTCAGTTATTAATATTGAGCATAGTACTGTGTTCAACTGTAACTTGGGCTTGCTCTATAGCCTTACAGCCCTTAAGTTAACTAGAGGGTAGCATGGTCTTTTCACGGTGGCCACGTGCCATGGAAGCTGCCCTTGTGGAAAAAATCTAGTGGTGCACGTGTCCCGACGAACTCCGAGTAATGCTCGGGTCGGGTTAGGGTCAAGACCCGGTTATGGGTTGCAGGAGCAATTGCGACTCGAGTTGCTCAAATTGTGCCGCTCTTCGTGAGCTTAAAGTCATTTTATAAGCTTTATTTTGAATATTGCATCAAATTTTATTTGCTCATAAACCACCTCACATTCTCCTCGAGGTCGAACTCAAGACCTCTTCATACATAATGTGAGAGTGAGACCTAACTGTTTGGGTGTCTCCCTATGAACAAGAAATAAATTATTAAGGGAAAACTTCACTTAGCTCCCCTGTACTATACTTGATTTTCACTTAACTCCCCTGAAAGATAAAAGTGGTTTGTAGAGCTCCTGAAGTTGCCTAAATTTTCACTTAGCCCCAACGGTGTTAACTTTTGGTCAAAGGTCAACCATTTTTATAAAAATGACAAAAATACCCTTTTGTATATGTGTTTCTAGTTTGGCTAAGCATTTCACTCCCTACTGCTATTTCTGCTACCAGAGGAAGCAATTCCCTCCCCATTACTCGGGACTCTCAAAGGAACCACCGACGGAGTCGAGTCTCAAACGACACGAACCCAACAAGCTTTTTCTCCGGCAAAAACCCAATCTGCCCGCTTGACGCAAATTCGGTGGCGACACCCAATTTTCGCCGGAGTTCCTTTTCGTGCTCGACACTTATTCGAGGAGAAGCTGGGGTTTGCAAAATCGGCGTTGAAGCGGGCGATTGGGCCAAGGATCGACTCTTCATCCGACGCCCTCTACCAGCCCAACGCCATCGTCTTCTCGCAGCCATGTCCTGGCTCCGGGAAGGACGATTTAGGGTTCTCTAAATCGGAGGGATTGAATATGAGAAGAAGGCGTTGGAGTATCTCCTCCAGCTCCTCGACGACGACGAGAAAACGGCGAGCCTCGTCGCCAAGGAAGGCAATGTCGGCTACCTAATACACCTCCTCGATCTGAACAACCAGTCGGTGATTCGTGAGCACGCGACCTCGGCGATCTCTATGCTCGCCTCGATTTGAATGAAGACTCTTAGGGAGAAGTCTGCCATGGCGGTCGAGGCCATTACCGCCTATCCTGACAACGCCTGGGCCATCTCCAACTACGACATCGTCTCCGTCCTTGTCGAGGTTGGTGGTCGGTTGATATTTGAGCAGATCGATGTCAGAGAGGAGGTTGACGAGGAAGTTCTCTAGGTTCTCCTAAATTCGCCAAAAATTTCCTCAGCAAATCACATAAACAAACATAAATCACAATCTCAATGACCAAAATAGCTTCCACAGTTCAAATCAAACAAAAAACGGTCACCTATGTATGGAGAACCCTCTAGTGTAGCCATTGAAACATTATTTAAGGCTGAGAAGATCATAAATGGAGGTGGATTTGGGCTTGAAGAGAAACAAATCAGAAATTGAGAGAGTGTGTGTGTGTGAATGGCAAAATTTTAAAAATTTAATGGTTAATTGAGGGCATTTTGGACTTTTCATCAATGATTTAACACCGTTAGGGCTAAGTGAAAATTTAGGCAACTTCAGGGGCTTCACAAACCACTTTTATCTTTCAGAGGAGTTAAGTGAAAATTGGGTACAGTACAGCGGAGCTAAGTGAAGTTTTCCCAATTATTAATCATAAGCAACTTTTTATTTGGTCTTTTTCTAGTTTTTAAATCAAGAACTCATGAGTCATTTTTCAGGAGTAGATTTGGAATATGAGATGTGTAGTCTAACCTTTCATACTAACTAGCCGACTTTAAGTTCGTCGCGATAACCTTACGGTTGTAATTAACGTACTAGAGTCACCAGTAACATAAATGTGAGATAATAAATGTGAATAGGATAAGAAGACATTTAATTTTATTGGTTGCTTCTTTGGCTAATATTTATTTATGATCGCTACAATAAGTTTATCTCAACCGACCTTACACTAGCCCAAAAACGGGTTTACATGATGGATTCAATCTGTCGCGAAAGACCCAACTTATGTCGCAAAACCCCTTATGCAACAAAGTTATGGGGAAAAACTCTGGCACGAAAGGCTTGTCGCAATAGAGTTAAGTGACGGCATAAAAACATTTGTTGCAATAGGGCTTATGTTACGAAGTCATACGTGTTGTAACATATCTTATGTGACGAATCTCTAACTCCATTGCAATAGATTTTAGGGATAAACTTACGTAATTATAGCCAAGTTGACACGAATATCACTTACATACAACTAACTTCAAAATGTGTCAAAAAAGTACAGTTGAATTTATTTATTTTCTTATTTAGCTCATTTTTAGTATAAAACACCAAAATGCCCCCTCTTTGACTTTCAATTTTTCAAACTCATGCCATTTTTTAAAATTTAATCTCCCTTCAAAAACGGGTAAGTTTGCCACACTTAGAGACTTCAAATGATTTTGGGGTCTTCGTAAGATATATCCTGAATTTCATATCTTTCTAAATATTAAGTCGCGAAATTTGGATGTCGTTTGGTAAGTTAAAAGTGAGTTCAAAGTTTCTGTTGGAGACATTAACTTTCCGAACAAGCAAGTATCTAGCAGAATTACTATTGCACTTTTGACTTACCAAAAAACCTCCAAATTTCGTGAATCTTAGTATTTCAGAATGTATGAAAGTCAACTACATTTTTTATGAAGACTCCAAAATTATCCGAAATCTCTAAGTGTGCGAAAATCAACTGTTTTTAAATGAAGGTGAAATGGAAAAAAAAATTACATGAGTTTGAAATTTTGAAAGTCAAAGAGGGGCATTTTGACATTTTGTGCTGAAAATTAGCTAAATGAGAAACAATAAAATTGTATGTATTTTTTTGACGCGTTTTGAAGTTAGTTGTATGTAAGTGATGATCGTGTAAACTTAATTGTACCTTCGTGCGATTATTCCTAGATCTTATGTGACAAAAAGAAAAAAAACGTTGTATTAAGTTAAATGCAACGGAGGACACATCTTCGTTGCATAAGGAATGAAAGACATATTCCAATGGAGGGCTAGACCATCACTGCATTACGTAGTTCTAATCAAGAAAAAAACAATTAAGGATCAAACTATTCATACTAAATTTACTCAAAATTCATACAAAAATGGTAAACCTGCTAAATGTATTATATCATTTTACATGTCACCATAGTCAATTATAGAAGGGATAATAACACTTTGTTACACCTAATTATAGCAAAATAACATTCTCATACCCTAATTACTTTTCTCTATTTTCTAACATACCCTGACAATTTTTTTGTGACAACCTACCTCTAAAATGGATAAAATGCCTAAAATACCCCTAGATTAAGGAATCTGAATTGAACTGGTTCAACTTGGTTTAAAAACCCAAAATTGAACTGGTTCAATTTAATTACAAAAATAAATAAAATTAAAATTGGTGAAATTACATTTTTGTCCTCTTATTCAACCTCTCGCTCCTCTCCTTCGATCCTTTTCACTACAACGCAAGTTCCATCGATCAACACTTCCTTGAAGACGCAGCCAGAGGACCCTTGACCCAAAATCGTCTTGAAATTGTCCATAGCTTCCTTGAGCTCCTTGAATCTGAATTTCGTGGGGACACCAACGACTTTTCGCAAGAAAATGTACTCGATCTTGAGCTCTCTACCTTATGAGACGAGCTGGGTCTCCAGAACCTTCCTCCTCCGATTGTAGCGCCACCGGATCGAAACCCATATCAAGATTGCTAAGATCAGGGCGATTTCGGCGCCGATTATGAGGAAAAATGGCTTCGAGAGGTTTAGCATTAGGCGGGCGATGATGTACTTGTTGAGGAGGGAAGGGAGAGAGAGGCTCCTGATTCATGTGGCTGTGGTTGCGATGAGAAGCCATTTTCTATCTCTATGAAACAGAAGATTGGTTGGTGGAGAAGAAGCAGGTTCATTTGATACCCATTTCAATCGACAAACCCAGAAAATGAAAGAGAGACCATGAAGGAGAAACTCATTTCACAAATTTTAATTTTAATTTTTTTGTAATTAAATTGAACGGTTCAATTTTGGGTTTTTAAACCACATTGAACCAGTTCAATTCGAATTCCTTAATCCATGAGTATTTTAGGCACTTTAGCAATTTTAGAGGTAGGTTGTCGCAAAAAAATTGTCAGATTACTAAAAAAGAGAGAACAGTAGTTAGAGTTCGAAAGTGTCATTTCGCTATAGTTAAGTGTAACAAAGTGTCATTATTCCATTATGCAACATTGCCATTCATTATAGTCACCTTAAAAATATATCATATCAATATGGTTACAAAATTTAACTATCACTTCCGTTAAAATTGGCAAATATTTGACGGAAAAGACACTATTGAGGTCATTGGTCTAAAACATGACCAATAACTTTATGAAAATGACATTTGCCATTGACATTTAAAAAAATAAAATTTAGATCTCATCGTCATCTTCACCAAAAGCATTTGTTGGTTCATGCTTGTCGGGCGATCACCTGTGATTGTTGAGTTCGTTGATTGTTCATCACGACCATCGACTTTTCTTATCTCCAACATATGCTCGTATAGACCTTCATTTGACAACTTGTTATACGTTTCTTTTATAAAACAATGGTAATTTTGATTTTTCAAATACAATTTAGGGATAATTCATGTTCACTACGGTAAACTATGACACATTTGCATGTCACTACGGTGAACTTATTAACGTGTCACTTCAATACGGATAACTATTTTTATATGTCATTTTACCTTAACACCGTTAAAACAGACGGAAAATGTATTGTTTAACTTTCAAATTTTATTAAATGTCGAAAATACCCCTGTATTTAAAAATTTTAAAAAATAAAAAAAATATTAATTTTTTAACTTTATTTTAAAAAAATATTTTTTTGTGGAATAAACAATAAAAACTGATTTGAATATTATTTTTTTATTATTTTTTAAAAAAATATTAAAAATAAAAAACATTGTTCAAATTCGTTTTTTATTTTTAATGCTTTTTCGAAAAAACATTTTAAAAAAAAAGTAATAATATTGAAATCTATTTTTAATTATTTATTTCATAAAACTATTTTTTTAGATTTATTTCAAAATTATAATACAAAGGCAATATGGACATTTCATATCAAAATTAACTCTGTTAGAAACAGTGACATTTAAAAATAATTTTTCGTATTGAACTGATTTTTAAAATAATTCACCGTAGTGACATGAAAATGTGTCATAGTTCACCGTAGTGAACAAGAATTATCCCTTTCAACAATGACTTTATATTCTCGATAGTTTTGATATGGTATGTTGTAGATGTGAAACTCTAATAGTGTTAGTTGATTATAAACTAATTAAAATCATTATAAAAACTTTGCACTATAAAATAAATGAGTTTTTTTTAATTTGTTGGGTGCATGTTAAAAAAGAGGTGTTTACCAGATAATGAGTATATACGTTGAGTACGTATTTAATACTTGGTTTGGAGGGAGATGTAGCATTAATGGCTGTTCAATAATAATACAGTTAAGCACTGTCCCGACCTAAGACTGGTAATGTGAATGTTGGAGGCACTGCCCTTCAATGATTGGGTACTTTTCAATGTGGGGTTGAAAAGAACTTTCAAACCTTCAAAAAAGAGGTTAGTAATTAATTATGCATATATTAAAGACAGTAGTTGGTGTAACAATATAAAAAATTCTAATTAACCACAAAACCAATTTAATTTTGTAATAAAGGCTAAAATAATTCCAAAAATTTTAATGTAAATTTTGTTTGGAAATAGCCTATTCTCCCGCTTAAATTGGAATACATATATAAGTTGCCCACAGTAATCAACAGAAGACATTTGATTAACTGGTAATAAAGCAACTCTCATAACCAAAAGGTCATTGGTTCTAGTCTCTTGATGCACATCTTTATTTTGAAAATGCATGTGCTGTTTATTATTGACTCTTCATCTTATTATCATATTAATTAAACAGTTTAATATTAATTACGATACATTTTTAATTTTAATTTATATTATTTTGCTTTAATTTATATAATTTATTTATATTCATTATTTTCATTTCTCACATAAATATTTGTTTTGATTTAATTTAAATTTAAACTCAACTTAAAATAAATAATCAAGCTCAAATTAATTTTTTTATTTGTAATTAATAATTATTTTTTATTTTAATTAATTAATTAAATTATTAACTAAATTAAATTAATTTCTAGTAAAAAATTTGCCCTTTCTTAAAATTTTTTTTGGATCCGCCCTGAACCCAAGTCCATATATACTCTTATTGTATGGTGACTCGAACCATGATCTGCGACATTGTATATTTTGCAATTAACTGAAGTTTTTATATGTTTTCGTAGTGTATACGAAATTTGTTAAAAATAATTAAATTTCATGGTTTTGGGTCGAGTGTTTTGAAAAGTGTACTACTATATATGTTAAGAGAAGATTAGTACAATTAGTTTAGCAATAACAAAATCGAATTCACCAACTAAAAGATAAGATTAGAAATCATTGTCGAGAAATGGTTGCCATAGCCATGGGAAAAGCAAATACAAAAATAAAGGGGAAAAGGTGTGGACCCAACTAGACTTTTTCGTTGTTATGGTCCATGTAAATATTATTGATAAATAAAATAAAATAAACAGAGTCCATCGATCGATGTTATGTATCTACTACGTTGTCAAGTAACAAAACACATTTGATACCGTTTTTGGCTTTATACGGAGCGTGGTGGAGCTCACGACCACATCGATCACATGGCCTTCGCTATGCTCAAAGGCATGCCATGTTTGTTGAGACTGTCCCATGAATCGGATCCCACTTTCCTTGTAAAGAAACAACCTCCAATCTTTGTTTAGCTTTTAGTTTCCTTCGTAATCAAGTTTCTAGTGACTAACTACTTCTTTTCTTTACTTAATTAATTATGGTAATGCCCACCATTGACATGACTATTTGGTACTCTATCGTTAGTGTTGTAAAATTTGTTAGACGCTGGTCGGTCGGACATAATATTGGCAGAGTTGGTCGTCGATGATGGGTGGGTAGCTTTCATCGGAGCTCTGGTTTTTTCTTAAAAATTCTTGTAATAATCTCATATCAGGACTCGGTTATTGCTGAAAATGGACAGGTTGAGAGGAATTTTTCAACGCATTTTCAGATAACTCTGAGAAACAAAAAAAAAGAATTGATTTACATCAAACAATAGGTTATGGCTTGGTTAGAGAAGACGATCAAGGGTATTATTGTCCTTTTTAGAAAAAAATTTTGACCAAAATTTAACAGTGTTAGAATAAAGTATAAAAAACATAATTAACTTATCAGAAAATACACTTTTTATAATAGGCACAGTAAGTTGTAAAACACGTCATTAATTATTATAAGTGCAAGTGAAGTGTAATTATTATTTTTTTTTACTGAAGGATTAGTGCATGGTTTGGTTAAGTGGACACTTTTTTATTGTTGTATATTTGTCGAGGCCTTTGGATAGATATTCAATATCTTGAAGTAACACTAATTTAATATTTTGAAACTAAATATTCATCCTTATTTTTCGGGAGAATATAATTTAATCATACTCGTATCGTACAATCTATATGATCAATGCATGATTTGAGAGTGTAGTTTCTTGTAATTGTTTAAGGAGATACATGGGGAAACATATACCTTAAATTTCACGTGAATACATTTTTATTATTTTTAAAACAAAATTGGCCGACTCAGACCAAGCTGTTAAGAAATTAGGTCTCTCAGTTTACCTGAAAATATTAAATAAAACTTCTTTGTATTATTTTATTTACTTGTCCTGAATCCATTGATGATGCCAAGTTTTTGTTACTCCAAATAAGTTACATGGTCTCCTTCCTTGTCCACAAGATAATTTAAGGCACCATAAATTCCAAAGAAACTGTGGCACCAACCCCTCTGATTCTGAAACCATATCCTTATTGGATCAAATTCCTCATAAATTAAGCTAAATCTGCAGAAAAACAAGGAGTCAGAATCAGAGACAAGTGCAAGCCACCCTTAGCTGGACATTATTTATTTCATCAATCAAACAACCCCTTTAGGTACAACAGTATATTTATATTTCACTTCCATTATTTGATCTCTGCCTCTTCACAATTAATTAAGAGGTGGTTTGGGATTGGTGGAGGCCACTCTCACATGGCCAGTGACAAGAATAACATACCCAATTTCACCAATTTTGGTCACCAATAGTAATGAGCATACATGGTCACCAACAAACAAATAAATCCAATACTGCTAGGGTCACCCCATCTTGCAATACATATATATTTTTAATATGAGTAGTGACATAAACAAGTCACATGATTGATAATATCTTAGTAAGTTGCAATTTTATATACTAAAGAACATCTCTCAATTTCACGTCGGCACGGGGGTTGAGACTCTTAGATAATATTACGTTAGGTCCAATAAGATTAGTATACTAGAGTTTCTTGTATTCTCCATAAATATTTATTTATAGAGAATATAAAAACACTAATAAACAAACCTAAATGTTAATGGACTAATCCTATTAAGTCTCACATAATATTATCTAACCGAGACATTTCTTTTTCTCAAGAACAAAATAAATAAATAAATAAACAGCCTAAAGTTTTAAAAAAGAAACACAAACACTTGAATGAACTTTAAATAATCGTAACTTCTGCATATATGTGATCATAATAATATACATCTAGACGAAGATAATTCATACATTTACAGCTATCACTAAGAGTTTCCGTGATGACGAATCTCATACCCAAAAACATATTTTAACGATCAGAAACAGGCTTTGAAGATTCTATTTTAATTTTATGCCACTATTTTGGGATTTCTTTTTTTTTTATAATGAGGCTGTGGGTTATTTCTTTTTAAATTTAGGTTTAGGGTTGTAACCAAAACAATGTTTAAGCTTCTTTTTTTTCTTTCATTAGATTTTAATCTTTTGTCATAATATTATGAATTTTCTTCAAAAACTTCCACTTCAAGTTTATGCCAACTCTTTTAAACACAACTCAAAAGAGAAAGGGTTGGAGAAATGGTGGATGATGAGAATATATGGGACCATGTTTGGTTGCATGAGACTTGTCAATGTGATTATCATTGCTCCAAGAACCATTTCAATAAAAGAATATATTTTCAGAGATGAGAGCAACCAATCGGTCACATATTTCAAAGATTGGCTTTAGAAGCAAAGGTGATTATTGATGGTCCCAAAGATATATAGCACTATCAAATAGCAACCACCGTATATAATTTTTCCTCTTTTGGGCTTTATTGTGTCCGACTTGCGTACCAAGACTGTTCAGATACTTTGGTGTCATGTACACATGAAACTGTCACTCCCCTCCAACATAATGTAACATGTATTGAATTGACACTCTTTTTGGACCACACTTTGTGCGAGACCATGGAGCAAGACCCATTTAATTTTGAAGATCTTTGTTCATTTCAATGTATCAATATCAATCATATTTTGAAAGAACAAAGATGTATCGTGCGTAGAATAGAAATGATAATGATGTGGATTTTTGACCGATTTGTGCGACCCATTCTGATCCATGTCCCGTACCTCAAACATATGTTTTTATTTTAGTTTTTCCCTGACCATTGAATACATGAAAGAAAAAACATCGATCCGATCCACCTCAATTGAGTCGAGAATATGTTCCAAAGTACTTAGGCATAGCCATTGGCGGATCTAGGGGGCAAGGAGTGGCAGCCACCCCCCTTGGCCGGAGAATTCAAATACTTTTAATCAGAATTTTGCTCGGCCGCGAATCCTAATATAGATACATATTTTGTCTAAATTTGTTAAAAGTGTCGTTTAGCTTAGTAGTAAATATACAACTCTCGGGATTCTTTTGGGTATGACTTAAATATCGAATGAATTTGTGGAAGTTAAATTCGAACTCAACTAAAAAGTAAATAATCAAGCTCAAATTAATTTTTGTTATATGCATTTAGGAAAATAATTTTTTTTATTAATTATATTATTAATAAAATTAACCTTTTAAAATGTAATTTTGTTCACATGGGCTGGATTCAACATATTAATTTTCATTCTTTTGGACGGCTTGATAATTTTGGGCCTGGTTAGGTAGTCCATGTTTTACCGAACCAATATTACATAGTGCGCAAACAAACAAATAGTTTTACTTCCTCAAAAAAACAAATAGTTTTACTTGGGATGCACTCTTTTGAACATCACTAAATTTAAGTTATTACCATCTGCATAATGGTTATGAATCTTGAGTTGTAATAGGAGAGGGTGAAGAGACATTACTCTTAGAAGGGAGGAGGAAGGAGGGACGAGAGAGGGTTAATAGAGTACTGTTTGGAAATTTGAAAGTCGGTTAGGGGTATTTTTGTCTTTTCAACATTAAAATTTAACATAAGGTAAGGGTAGTTGTGTGAGAATCGGCTGATTTTAGACGTGTGATTTGAAGGTTTTCTTTTAAAATATCATGTCAAGTTGTGACCACTACATGTATAATATAATTTAAATTAAAATATATGTTAAGACAAAATCCAGAAATAGAGATTTCTCATACCTAATTTAGAATGCATTGATTTAAGCAATGCAAACTCATTTTTCGTAAGGTTTAGGCCTTAATTTTGTCCACTTGATTGGAGACATTTGCGCTTAGTCACTGAGAAAACCCAAAAAAGTAGTGACAATATGATTTTAATTGTACTATCTAATTGTTTTTCATTTTGAGGAAATACTCAAACAGTTTCCGTTATTTATCATTATGATCTCAAACAATAAGGTGTCTTTCTACTTGGTTTTATTTTTTTCGTCGATTTTAGTTCAATGATTTCAATTGGATCAAGCATATATTAGCTACTGTCTATTGATGTACTTAATAATCATATTTGTATTGCATGTATATTTTGATCTTGGGGTGATACATTAATTGATTATATTAATTTCTCATTGTGGTGAATGAACATTTTGGATTGAGTTATTTATGCTTTGATTCAGTTTTCTGACATGTAAAATCGGATTTCTACGTATAAACATGACACGTAAGTCTAAACAGACTACACATTACTATACTTCTATATGTCGTTCATAGTAAAAACACATAAATTTAAACGTATCTAGCGTATTTTTCTTTTAATATGATATGACTCTTATATTTCAAACATCATTATTGGCAGGAAAACGTCCTATTTGTATTCAAGAAAGATGGCTTGGGGAAGAGACGTTGCATTGGTGGTCATAATGCTTATTGGCATAGTGCTTCTCCATCCTGAGATGGCCCATGCAGCCACCTTCACAGTAGGGGATGATGCCGGCTGGTCTCCAAGCGTCGGCACATGGACCGAAGGCAAGAAGTTTGTACCATGAGATACTCTAGTGTTCAACTATGACCCGGTAACATACGACGTCGTGAAGGTGGACAAGGCAGGGTTCACGTCGTGCACCCCTGTTAATGGCCAAACATTCAAAACAAGCAAAGATGAGATAGTGCTTGATAAGGGTTGCAACTTCTTCATCTGCAACAACGCAGAAAGTTGCTAGGCGAGCATGAAAATTGATGTTTATGCTAAATCTACCAGACGAGCATAAAAATTGATGTTTCTGCTAAATCTACCCGGCGGGCATAAAAATTGCCCGCATAAAAATTGACGTTTAGGCTAAATCGTAAATAGATTAAATATAAATAAAGATGACGGCGATCGCTACTACAATAAGTTTATTGATGTAAAGAGAATAGATTAATAAAATATATTTTTGTGTCGGATGTAAACTAAAATTATGTTTTGAACGACTATAAGATATATATTTTATGCATGAGACTCTCCCTGTAAATCAAATTGTTATTCGATAATAGAGATGGCTTTTAACGACTTCAAGGCTACAAAGTTAATGAAAACGCCGTAACATAAATGTAAACTTCATCACCTACATAGAGTAATAATATAAGATATCCACTGCATATAGAAATTCTGCATTATAACAGTGAAAGTGGAATAAAGATTCAGTCTAATGGTTGTGTAAAATAAATTAAATATTATTCCAAGACGACAAAGCAACTATAAAATAGAACTGACATGATATGTATACACAAAAGCTTGTTCTTGTTACCCAAGAAACCGACTCTTTAACAAATTATATCAATGGAATGAATGATTAAGCTAAGTGAAATAATTACTACTTACATAATACTAAATAAACCATCTTTATTTGAAGTTCTTCGATAAACATTTCACATCAACAAAAGGGCACGGAAGGATTCGCCCACCTATTGGGTTCGTTCATGCTTAGCCGCCTCGCTTTTCCATTGCTGCCCTTGTTGGTTTTGTTGCTGTTGCAACTGATAGAGGTTTTGCTGGTTTGGCTGCTGCTGATTCTGCACCTGCTGATATATCTGTTGATTAATGGAAAGTTGCTGAGCCATACAGTTAGAAAGATGGGCCTCTCCCACATGTTCTGCTACAGCAACCTTTAAACGCCGAACTTCAGCACCCAGTGCCTCATTTAGAGCTGCCACATAAACCCAACAAGAGAGAACAAAAGTCTTAATCATTCATTGCACAAAACCATAGCAATACTCATATAAATCTGAACTAGATAATTAGTAGTATCGCCATTTGATGGCTGTGTGTGCTCTTTTAATATATTGTTTTTTGCTGGTACAATTACAAAAAGCAAGAAGCAAGAAAATGGCACTCTATGACAGGATTGCAGAAGCCTAAAACATAGACGATTGCAGAAATATGTATAAAAATCATGGGGACCTCTATGATATAGATGCAGGCTGAATGAGATTAAATGATTATTACGTTATAATTCTTCGATTTCTTCCAAGTAAATAATTCTTAAGAAAGGAAGCTTGCTCTAAGCATGCAAATTAATAGACTGACAAACAAACAAACTACTGTTTAGTGTTACAACATTGTAAACTGTGACCTAGTTCATGCTTTTTCTTCTAAAAACATATTCCAACAAAAAGTTCACTGCACATGCTATCTTATGATTATGAACATTGTACCTAAAGTCAAAGTGAAGCTTCCTCCAGTTCAACTTTCGCTTATATAAAAAAAATAACCATGACAGCACAAATTAATCTGCATATATATGTTATTGATCACAATGACAAGGTATCATTGCTGTTAATCTTTACCATGACATGTACAGGATTGATGGTCTTGCCATGATGCCAATTGAACAGGTAGGGATCCCTCACATTAGTTTCATACTTCTTTACTTTTTACAATATGAAAGATATAGCATATAGGACAAGATTTAATGCCATGTCCTAGTAAAATTTACCTAAGTAAACTTAAACAAGAAGGATTGCCCCAAACGTTGAAGTTTGGCTCCGTATTAATATTAGTGAGGCTGAAGACAATCTTCATCATCTATTAGATACACAGATATTGTTGTAAAAATCCCCAACTTGTCCGATTAATTCCTGATTAATCCCCAATTAGTATCCGATACTTCTGATTAATCCTTTAATCCAATTTATTTTCCAACTAATCCCCAATTAGTCCCTAGAAGACCTTATCCGCCCAACTAGCGCCTAACATTTTTTACAACACTAGATAAATATGATACTGTGACTAAACCTAACAAGCGCTTTATAGACTATTTGAAACTTGAGCAATCACTTAACTACAAGGTCATTCAAGATCAACTTGTCACATAAAATAATTGCACATACTAACGTTCTTCTGCCTCTGTCCATTCTTTATGATGTATGCTAAATAAGAATTCAGAAATCACACCTTAAGCTCACAACACAGAGCATAGAGCTACAAATAAACAAAATTCACCAGGCACAGGAATACGTACTTTCAGAATGATAGTGTAAACCTCAGGGGGGTGCCTCAAAAGGATGAATGATGAAGTTAACAATACTATCACTATACCAGTTCACATGAAACAATATCAAATGAACATCTCTCCAGCATAGAACACCAACCATAAAACCAAAATTATAAGACAAGCATATGATAACGATTCTTGAGCACCCCATTTTTCTACAAACATATACTGATGCAGACAAAGTGTTCATGTGAAAACAACATATTAATTCAAATGGTGCAAAAACAAACCAAAGTTTACTATTGAAAGAAAGATAAGTTAAAGAAGAGACAGGCATATATACCATCTTTGAGTTGGGCTTGTTGCTCCATGGACTGAAGACGGAATTTCAACTCATTGTTCTCACTTGTAAGCCCTGTTGAATCCCTCTGAAAAGGACACAGAAAAGATTAATACAGAGGGACAAGCAATAAATGAAACCAAAAGAAAAAAGTTAATTGCTTTAAGTACATTAGATACTCACCTGTAACATTGTAAGTTGGGCAGATAATGTGGTTGCCTCTGTCTGCAGGGTTTGCACTTTGTGTTCCAATTCTGCAATGTACCGCATCTTCCGCTCCTTCGAGCGAGCAGCCGATTGACGATTGGCAAGGATCCTGGAACAAGAAATAAGAAATGAGACATAGACACTATGTTATATCAATTTTTTTATATAATATGCATCAAGTAATTTTTTTTCCATAATAATGCAGGTGACGAAGATGGAAACATAGCACACCTTTTTGCTCGTTTGGGGTCCGATATTGCAATTTCAGCAAGCTTGTCATTTGCCATAATCTTTTTCAACTCTTCTCCACTGAACTCGCCATTTGCCAACTCCAAGTTGAACTTCGTAGAATTCCCATCCATTGAATTACCAGGTGAGTGTTGACCCACCAGACCTGCTAGAGAACGTTTTGATGACTCGTCATCAAAGTGTAAATTTCCAATAAAACTATCCATCGAAACACTTCTATAGTGACGGGAAGTAGGAACAATATCACTTCCAGCACTCCTTTTCAGTCCTTGGTGTCCATTACTATGGCCATTCACGCGACTCTCCACTTCATTGTCACTGTTCTCGCCCCCATTCGTCTTCGTTCCACTAGCTCTGCTATCCATATCTTTGTCCTCAGTTCCAGAAGAGTTCAGCGCATCAAGATTGTCCAAGTTCATGTACGCATTAAACAAGTCATCCACAATCTCTCCTTCACCTTTCCTCTCACCCATTCCTTCACTACCATTGTTCCCATTCCCATTCCTATCCCATTCCAATTCAGATTTGACCGACAATCCCCTACTCCCAATAGGTATCAACTGAGGCGACGACTGAATCATAGCATTGAACCCCAACGGAATATCGCTGCTCGAGCGCCTATGCCCTCTCCTCGGGGGAAGACTCTCCCCAGCTCGAAACGCCCCAATGCCTCCTCTCACGCCAGGGGAAGGAAGCGAGGGCATGTGGGAATGGGAATTATGAGAATTCGAGGCTCTTTCCTCCATGGACACGTCCGAGGCCTCGCGCTGAGGCAGCGGATTCAACGGTGGCAAGCAGTCAAGCGAAAAGAACGGAGGCTGAGACAAGGACCTGGAATGGGAAGGTCCAGGGCTTAAGCTCAAATTCTGAGAACCACCCCCGGCCGATCGGGGCGGCGTCGGGATCTGGGAATAAGGCGACGGAGGGTGGTGGTGGTTCGGGTGGGACGGAGGTATACCAGGTCGCTTCAAGCCCTCGGGACTGTGGCTCGGACGCAATTGGGCACCGAACTGAGAAGAGCAGAAACTGGGTATGTCAAGCCTGTTCGGCTGATTCTGAATCCGCTGCATAGCGGCGGCGCCACCGCCTTCTCCGGCACCGTCCATCTCCTCTGCGCCCAAAAAACCCTAACCAGGTCAGATCACAAACAGAACCAAAGCTTCGCTCAAAACCCAATAAAACCCAATTGCAGAAACGACGATAGAAACAAACCCTAGAAGAAAAGGGCGGCAATTATGGATTCACACACACATATAATAAAATACCTGGCGAGAAAATATAAAATATTGCAGGAAAACCCTAGAAGCAGCTTCGCGGAATCGGCAGGAGTGAAGCAGTAGAGTGAAAGGTGTGTCCGTACACGGCAAATCAAGACCCAGATGGCAAATCGAGCAAGAGACGAAGAAGGTGAGAGAAGGTCTAAGTAGAGGAGCCAAAAATGGCGGTGATTTCGCAGCGAGCGAGATTTGATAAATAAAAATAATAAAAATGGGAGCTTGAGAAATTCCGATACGGACACAAACACAACGTTGTGTTGTGGGGAGGTCAAATCTGGTTTGTAAATCCGTGACGCGTTTTGCTCCTTTAACTCCGCCTTTTATCCGGAAAGACTGAGATTTTAATATTTTAATATTAATTAATTAAATGATATTATTTTATTGGGCAAAGCCGGACTAAAGTTGATGGGTCTGTTTGGGAGATGACAAAATAATCGGTTTGGCATCAAATCTAATATTAAAATTTAGAAATATCTATGAGATGATATACACTATGTAATTATACATAGAAGAAATCAGGTACAAATTAAATTTGAGTGTTCAAATATCCGAACTGTAGAATTTGTAATGCAAAGTTGCTGCTGCGTGTCGAATCTTCAAGTGTGCGACGTAGAATGCACGCTGAAACAACGCATGTTCAGATCCGCATTGATCCAACGGTTGTAGGACATTTGGACGTTCTACGGCCATTTGTAGCGGAATGTACCCTTAATTATATAATGGGACAATTTCAATTTACCTGTCTAATTATCCAATATTTTTATATTGTTATACCTGATTAAAAAAATTCGTTACCGATACTCTAATTAATTTTAATTTTCACACCGTCAATTTTTTATTAAAAAATTGTTAAAAACAAATCATACGCCTAGTATATGACTGAAAATTTTATAAAAAAAATTTAAAAAGCACCCCATATTTCTCTCTTCTGTGGAGTCTTATCATCTTCAAACCCCAAAAATATTGGGGAAAACAAAAACATTGTCAATTTTGTGGCTAAGACACTGATTCGAGCTTTGCCTCCACTCCTTAAACCCACCAAATCTAAAACCGTATGATCCAACACCTCTATGTATAAATAGATTTTTGTATTATTTTTTTGAATTACATCATATAATAAATTTACCCTTTAACCCTTCTCCACCTTGATCACAATGAGTTCGAAATTCAGACATCTCCACTAATAGTGTGAGGCTCAAATCGTTGTGGTTACTTTCGAAATTTATTTCCGTATTTTTAATTTATAATGGGGGAGTAACACACTTACAGTTTCTCTTCCTTGTCAGAGATCAAATTTTGGAGGAAACTGGATGAGAGGTACAAAGCAGGCTAAATCTCAACCCAACAAATTTAAAGCACACTCAAATC